>JANIJH010000009.1:4878270-4889410 GCA_024520975.1 Erythroxylum areolatum | reverse complement strand
AGAGAAAATCAACTACCGTGAATTATGCTAATTCAAATCCCAAACAACATCTACTTCCAAAGGAGGGCAATCTTCAAAAGTTATTGAGAAAATTCCCATGTCCAATTGAAATGCCAAAAATAAAAATAAAATAGGATGTATTAAAAATAAATCCTAACAATCATAATCAATAAATAATAACTCTAATAATTCTAATTTAAATTAGTTTAACATAAAATAATAGAACAACAATTACTAAAATTATGTTTTTGAAGAATGTTGTGTCTCATTAGTCATAAGATATGCTTTCATCCAAAGTATTTGCATTAACATCTTATATTACATTTAAACTAGCAATGTATAAAATTGGTTTCTATTGCAACATATTATACTTTATTTTTAAATTTAAAATAAAAATATCAATTGTCTATTATATATTTTTAATTCATTCATGATGACAAAATGTATTTCATCATAAATCACTTTTCAACTTTAGTATAATTAACATTAACTAATGACTCTTCTTTTTTTATCCAAAAATTAATGTGACTTCTCTTTACAATTCTACGTGGTATTCCTGGTCATTAGAAGTGATATACTTGATTCCTCTACTCCTTCTCTACTAGTGATTCTATAACACCTTGCCTCAGTTTGTGGGTGAATCTTTGGTCTTTGTTTCCTCTTTTCTTACTTTTAGCACTCCTCTAGTCCTCCTCCATTCCATTTTTCTGGTCTAACTTTCATGTAAACTTCCTTGCTTCTCCTTCTTAGGTGTTCTTCCTACTCTTTCTTGTGTCCTCCTCCCTTCCTGCCCTTTTCCCAGTCATATGACTTGTTTGGATACCAACCAATCAGCTGTTTTTTTAGCTGATTGGTGGTTTGGTTGTTAGCTATTTGACTATTCAAATAGCTAACCACAACGTTTGGAGAGCAGCTTTTTTAATGAGCTTATTGAAGCTAACTAGCTGAAAACGAAAACGCTGCAATAGATGAACATTTTCATCAAACAGCTAAAATGAAATATAGTAAAACCCAAATATACCCTTTCTTATATGTATCTGCTACCAGCAGCTAAAGAAGAAAAAAGAGCCTCAAATACTTCAACTCTTGCTTAAATAAGGACATTTTTCCACTTTTCTTCTTCCATTTATTTGTGATGCCAGCTAGTCTTCAATTCTTCCATTTGGGTAATTGCGTAATATTTTGATATTTAAATTGTATTCTTGATTAACTTGCATTTAAGTACTACACGCACCATATTTTTGTTAGTTTTAATATACAACAAATTCTAATAAATAAGACAACCTAGTTGAGGTTCCTAGATACCAACATTTTGGGAACATTATTTGTTCTTATAATTGTTTTATGTAGTTATAGGTTAGAAATAAAATATTGACTTTAAATGAAAATGAAAATAAAAAGAGTCGCATAAATTTCTCATAGATGATGAAACAATACAAGTTAACATGACTTCTCTAAAATCTAAATTCTTATACAACTAAATACTAAGATATATAATATTTATACCCTTGTAATTTTTTTAAGTCATGTCCTCATAAGTTATTTTACACATAAATAACTAATACTAAACAGTTTATTTTATCAAACATCTCTAACAAACAGCTAATGCAATCCGCTGGTTAAATCAGTTGATATAATCGACTATCAGCTAACAGCTAATGCAATTAGCCGATTGTCAAACAAGGCTATAGTCTAACAAGGCCATAGTCTTTCTTTTTTCCTACTTTAATCTCCTATTCACCTACTTTTTCTATTTCTGCTAATATGTTGAACAATGTGCCTTTTTTGAAAATTCCCCTTCTATCCTCTCCTACCAATGTTCCCTCCATCTTGCTTTCACTAGTCATTGGTTTTTTCAACCTAGTCATCCCAGTTACGACCCAATAGTTTCTTTACCTTCCTGTGTGCTTGATTGTTTATACATTTACTTCATGACACTTAGTGATTAATGCTTAAGACATTCATTTTAGTTCATATTTGATTTTAGGTACAATTTAGAAGCACATAAGCTAAAAAGAGCTAAAAGCACATTCCTTGAGCCATCCTCTTGATGGTCAAACTCATTTGTCTTTGTGAAGTAAGAAGAGATGGATTAGGGTGAAGATGGGATAAGAAATTGCAAAAAATAAAGCATTCACCATGCAGTGCAAGCATAACTTTGAAATCATAATTGTTTCGGTGATGCACGATTAGATGCATAGTGTGCAAACAACGGTGTATCTTCCCATAACCTTATTTTTTCATATAATTAGACATTTGAGTGACCAAGAGGGGGAAGAATTGCTTTTAGGAATTTATGAAGGGGTAGAACACTATCTTTTTGGAGACCTATGAAGGGCTAAGCTTCCTTCTTCCGATTCAAGGGTGAAATCAATGCCGAGCATCACATTTGAGCATATCGTCACTATGAATTATAAATTTCTCTATCTTTGGGGATTGTTTATGTTTTTCAATGTCTAGTAATTTGGGTATTTGTGTAGAGACGATCTGAATGTGTTCATTAGATTATTTTTTATGTAAACCCATTGCTAAAATCTTGAATACAATAAATAATAGTTATGTTTTGGATTCATTTGTGGCAACTAATGGTGTTGAATCATTAGGGATAACGTAACATAGGTTAAATGACCTGAGCTTGTGTGGTTGTTGCCTAGATTTATCTATTTTCCTTATTTGTAATACAACTATCCAGTTAAATCTAGATAGCTTATTCTAAGTTCTGTAATAGGTACGTTTAGTTAAAGAGCTTATTTTGATTAAATACAATATAAGGGAAAACTAGGGTTAACAGGACTTATTGTTAACCTATGATTAATAGTTTCTAAGAGCTGTGTTAAAACAGTATGACAATGACGTATGTTTAATTAAGTGTCAACTAAGATTTGAACCAAGAATCAGATTCTAAATGCATTCATCATTTTCATCAATTTTGACTGTTTGAATTGACTTTCTTTCTTCTATTTAATTTTACTTTATTTCTCAATTACATCCAACCAAAAAATCCCCCTTTTATCTTAAACATCAATTATTTTCATTTCAAAAGTTACATGTACATTCCCTATGGATACGATCCTTACTCACCGTTGCTATAAATTTAGTTAAGTAGAGTTATGTTTATTTTCTAGTGCATTTGACATGCATTATTCTCCCTTAACTAGCTCTACCTTTAGTTTTGTCTTAATACTACCTAAGATCTTGCTCCCAAAAAGAGAACATGGTCACATGTTTTGAATGACACAACACCAACTCCCAAACTTCTTTATCACCCTCTTAACAATATGGATGGGAAAGCTATAGTAGCACCTTCAATCCAAATTCTCAAGGAAGGAGCCTCCAAATGGGATGTTGCATTAATAGGATTCTTTTGTGGTAAGAGACCACCCACTTGATAACGAAGAAGTGGATCTTGAATCATGGAATTAGATGGAATTGATAAAGGAGTTAGTTAATGAAGATAGCATCTTCATGTTCAGATTTGGTTGTCCATCTTAGGCTCAAAACGTGCTAAAAACAAGGCCTTGTTATAGTAAAGCAAAACCAATTTTTATATAGAATTAGAGACTAAGCATATGACTACAGATTATGAAGTAAAATCAAGTACCTATATAGATCAATATCCACAATATTCCATTAAATTATTAGACCATAGAGGAGCTTGGTCACTTGAAAAGTTCTGTTGGGAAACTAATTTGTGTTGATGAAGCTATTGCAATAATAAAGAGAATTAACTTTGCAAAATATATGTGTTAGCTAACCTCTAAAAGGAATTGCTTGAAGTTATCTACTTGATGAGAATAGATATAAAATGAAATATTGCTATAAGATATGGTCACATTCTCCTACTTATAGAGACCTAAAATCACTAAGAGAAAAGAGGTTTGGAAACCAAATGGAAGAACTTTTTATTTCAGATGAATATAAAGAATTAATGCAATAGGACACATTGACCAGGCAGACCTTAAAGGACAAACCTAAAAGAGATACAATAAACGATTATGAGATGCAAAAAGAGAAGGAGATCAGTATTAGTAGGATCCTTTTATCTTTTATTGATAAAGTAGAAAAAGTGTCAGAGTTAGGAGATCAGTGTTAGTAAAATCCTTTTATCTTTTATTGATAAAGTAGAAAAAGTGCCAGAGTTACTGTTGACAAGTTTTATAATATAAAACTTTCAATATCACAAGCATACGGATTGCAACTTGCAGTATGCTAGGTATTGTTCTTATAAGGACTAATAGATACCAAGCAACTTGAATAGAATTTTTTTCTAAGGTACTAAAGATTAATTTAAATTAAAATAAAATTGAAATTAAAACAACTTGAGCTGCCGATAAAATAAGTTTGATCAAAGTTTACTTGATTTAGTTTATGCTCAACCCTAAATATCTTAAAATTTTGATTATCCTCTTTTGAGATCTAATTAAGTAACCCTAATTCAATTCGATACTCGTAGAATTATAATCTCTCAATTCATAAAACTACTTTTAATTATTTAGTTAGAATTGAAGCAATCTTAAGGATAATTAATTTCACAATTAAGATATATATTCAATTGTTTATTAATATGATAATTGCAAGTCTATTAGGTTACCAACTCTCGTTGCTTATGTTAACACATTTAACTTTATTCACTTTCTCAATTTATTACCAAGTATAAGCATAACAATTATCATTAACATTCATAAATGTATTTAATTCAACAAAATAAAGTTCAACAAAACAACTTAAGAACAATCCCTAATATGGATTTAGAAGCCCATAATCATGTTAAACATCTTAGAAATCAAACTAAACATTCAAAATAATGAAATAAATAAAGGGAAAAGGAAAAAAAAAACTAGTTGGAGTCTTGATCTAGAAATCTAGAATTCTTTTAAGCTCCCTTAAAGTCTCCTCTTGATCTTCGTTTGATTTAGAGGTTGTTTCATTTTTGGTGTTTTTATTGTTCTTTTATAGTGCTTTAGGATTATAGGGATATTTCTAGGATTTCCCACTTAATTATATTTCAAAAATAGCCCTAAAACCTCAAAACTTAAAAATTCTTACGAACTGGAAACACCTTCACAATTGTGACCTACATGACTTGTTTCTCTTTGTCATGATCATGCATGTTGTCACGATCATGAAAAAACCCTATGCAATGCCATCCATCTTTGCCTATCATGATCGTGATGGTGTCACGATCATGAAATGGCTGCATGCATCCAAGATCTTCTCTTTTCTTCACATTCCTATTTACGTATACTTAGAAACACATCAAACACCTCTTAAAACATTAAATTAAGATCAAAAGCTTGCTTTAAACCAATTAAACACTTAGAACACATACAAACAGTAACAATAACATAATTATAAGCTTATACATATGATAATCATATAAGAAACACTTAAAAACACACTCAACCACCTAGAAAAACATCATATAATCTACACCTATCAACATCTCTACACTTAAACCTTTACTTGTCCTTAAGCAAAGTTAAAAACAAAAACAAAACAAAAAACAAAAAATGCAATCACACAATCATGCAATAATGGTACAATAACATCAAATCTTATAGAATTAGCTTAATCGTAAACATCAATCACTTAAAAATTGCCAATATTCTAACTTATTCCTTTCATGTTTAAGTGCTTTGATTTGAATATACATATCAATCAAAATGTTAACTCCCTATTCATAAACCTAAGACACTTGTAAGTATGAACTTATTATTATTAATTAATTAAAAAGGCAAACTATCACTATGTAACCTTTCATGAAAATTCTTGCTATTTGTAAAAAACTAGCAGGCTTTATTTATTATAACACCTTTTTTTAATTTCTTTAACGATAACCTAGTCTTAAATTTCCTCCAGTTACTCAATTAGATTATGCTTTTTATTTATCTTGGTTGGAGTGTCATTCTAGTCTTTAGATGTGAAGGTAATTTTTTTTTTATGAATGGCCTTGGTTACTCAGCTATATCATAATTATCATCTGGCTACCAATTCCATTCTTAACCTAGTTTTTTAAAAAAAGGGCTAGCATAATAGGAATTTTATTTAATAAATTATTTTTCATTTAATTTCTTAGCCTACCTAATTTCTTCTTAATCCATCACTCTCACAAAAGAGTAGTAATAAAAACTGAAAGAATAAATTTCATATCTAATTAACATGCATAATCATCTTAAAGACACTTTAAACACAAAATTCACTAGTTACTATGCCTTTACAATTTAATTGACTATGCTCAAAGCTAAATTAATTCCTTTAAATTCAAGCCATTGACACATTCAAACAAAGTGAACATCATACAAGAAAATGCTCACATAATGCCAACCTAATCAAAAACTAAAATAATATAAATGCAAAATTCACACAAATATGACATGCCAATGCAAAAAATTCCCTACACCTAAACAATACATTATCCTCAATGTGCAAAACAAAATAATACAGATAAAGATAAATAATAAGAAAGAAAATATTAGATCAAGAACACTTATGGAGATTAAGACGGTGATGATGTGGACGATGGAATTTAGAGATACTCTATACCATAAATATCCATCAATTCTCTCAGTACAAAATAAACATAAAAATAAAAATAACAAAGCATCAAATAATAAATAGAAAATAGAAAATAAAATCTATACTAGTTATTGTGTTGCCTCCTAAGTAGCACTCATTTAATATCATTAGCTTGAAATATTCTTCATGTCTACCCTCATCATGGGTCTATTATAAGGGGTTTGCTTTCACCCATTTCTCCACATGGTAGTTTAGTAGCCTATAAATAGGACACTGATTGCAAGATCATAATAAGGACATGCTTGATCAAATTAGGAAATCTAATTAAGTTTAGTAATGACCTTTTTGGTTACAATCTCTCAATAATATAAGGAATGATGAAAGTCCCTAAGTCTTCAATTAAATCTAGCAATTTGTATTGTGGAAGGCATAAACTATTCATACCTAAAGCGACTTCCAATATTTCATTAATAGTTTTCGAAATTAGCACCTCCTCTTATGCAGTTAAAGATTTAACTGCATCAATTCTCATGAATGAGCTTCCCTTATTTGGATTCTTTAATACCTTATTCATATTGAATGCTAATTGTTCATCACCAATCCAAAGGATTAGGTTGCCTTCATGGACATTTACCAAAGCTCTTCCAATATTTAAAGAGGGTTTACCAAGAATTAGATGACAATTTTGATCCTATTCAAAGTCTAACATAATGAAATCTACAGGAATAATAAACTTGTCCACTTTCACAGGCACATCCTCTACCATATCAAATGGTTGCTTTATTGATTGATTCACCTACTAAATAAGCATGAAAGTTGGCTTCACATATCCTAGCCCTAATTTCTTGGAAATTGAAAAAGTTGTAAGATTAATACTTGCACCTAAGTCACATAAGAATTTAGAAAATTCTAAATTACCAACTATAATATGGTATAGTAAAACTCCCTAAATCTTTCAACTTTAAGGGAATATGGTTCATAATTATGGACTTATAGCTTTTTTTTTTTCATAAAGATCATTTGATTGTCATCACAAGTTTGCTTGTTTTTATAAAATGTCTTTAAGAAATTTCTCGTACTTGGGTATGCTCTCCAAAGCTCAATAAAAGACAAGTTAATTTCCAACATCTTTAGCTTTTCCACAAACTTTGAAAATTGTACATCTAATTTGTTCTTTTGAAGTCTTTGTGAGAATAGTATTTTCGGTGGATATGGAGGAGGTGGAACATAGGGAGGATCCTCATTCTTAACTTAATCCTTTTTCTTCTTCTCTTGGTCTTCTACAAGGCGAGGTTTAGTTTGTTTTTCCACAAGTTATTGTAGCTCTTACCCACTCATAAGTGTGATAGCCTTAAGTTGCTCCCTTGGATTTGTTTTCATATTTCTTGGAAGGCTCCCTACACTTCATATGAATAATGCATTGGCTAACTGACCTACTTGAATCTCTAGATTATGAATGGAAGAGGCACGATTCTTTACTGTTTAATTGGATTTTACTTCCATTCTCTTCTAGGTTTCATATTGGCTTGTGAAATTGGAATTTAGCACATCCATTAACTTGCCTATATTCGATTCTAATGAATCAAACTTTTATTACTAAAATCCCAATAGGCTTTGAAGTTTCACTTGAGTTCTTGCATTGTTAGACCAAGAGAAATTCGGGTGGTTCTACCACCCAGGATTGTACATGTTCAAGTAAGGATTATTACCTTCCTAACCAAATTTCACTTCCATAAAGTTAAACTACTGTACGTTATTATTTTCCACCATGAATCAATTAGCTGTGATATGGCTTTCTTGTCTGCATAGATTGCATCCTTGTTGAATTACTATGAGTAGAGAGGAAGAGATGCTTTCAAGCTATTTAATTGCTTGGTTAGGTTTGCAACCTCAGCCTATAATGTTATCACTAAATCTACAATAATAATTCCCCATGAAAGATGTGTTAAAGATAGCATTGGGGGAATCCTTTTATGAGATCTAGAAGGAAAGACACTACAAAAGATTTAAAAGTAGAGAAAGAAGTACCCTTAGATTTCTTAACAATTCAAGAACTAGCATTTTTATCAATATTTCATTTACAATTTAGGCCAACTAAGTGACTAAGATTAGGTAATCGTATGGAGAATACAAACAAGGAATCTAAAGAATTTAAAATCTAGAACACTTACTTGATTCCTTAGCTGATGTGGATGAAAGACATGCAAAGCCTTAGCTATACTTCATACACAAGGGTTACTCTTAGAGCTTATAATTCTATTTTATTGTCTTCTAAGAAATGGGTTTGATACAAATAGGACTGTTGAGGTAAATAAGAGTAACATGTGGCTTGATGTAACCTTATTTTTTGATATACTTAGCTTTCTAGTAGAGACCTTGTACTATCGTTAATGAAATTTTATTCAATTTTAAAAAAGGATCAATCACATTAGCATTCAGGAGTTTAGTTACCTCTATCTTTTCCAATTCCTTCATAATAGGATTCACCCTCATTTAGGGTTGTACATCTAGCTTGAAATCGTGCTCCATAATAATCTTGTAAGTGAAAAAGTAAGGGCTAACTCGTTTATGTTATAAATCTTCTAAGCAATGTCCCTTTCATACTCTTTAAGCATATTTAATAACTTCTATAATATCGGTTTCCAAAACTACTGAGAGATAGAGTATTAAATTACTTAGTCACATGAATTACTTCATATTATAATGAATTTGATGCAATTAGGATATGATTTTATGATTTCATTCACATGCATCATATCAGCATACAAACATGAATTTTGATTTAGAAAAAATTTGCACTCAATTGACATGTTTTGGGATATGAAAGTTTCAAAATAATTGTGATATGATCGTGCATTTCTAATGTCTTGTATTTTGATTTACCAATAAAAAGAATTGATGGATTACAATTAGTAATTTGGAGTTAATTATTACAATTGGAAGATTGATGGATTAAAATATACATTTAGACTAGGAAAAATTTCTAGTAGCAAGACAATTGACATGTGAAAATTTAGGATGACTAAGCCTATAAAATGAGTGACATATGGCAGTAGACTTGAGTGAAAAATGGCCTAGAGAATTGAGTGACAAATGGAAGAGGAACTAAGTGACTTTTGGCAGCTTAAAAAGTGGACATGTGTCTTGCTTATTTTCATGACAAGTGTCCTTAATGAAATAACACTCATCTTACACCATGTGACTAACACATTTAGCTCCATTGTAAAGTTTCTGCTGTATTCTTTCCCTCTCCTTCCTCTCATAGCCGAATCCATACCTCATTCACACGTTTGGATTTCTGCTCTAAATTTTGTCCATTACCACCCCAAATCCTTTGTCAATTTCTTCAAAAAGATAGCTATATGCTGCTGTCTTCTTCTTGTCTCTACTGAAACTCATCCTATTCCCTCATTGTTCCTGAGATTATCTTCCATGCATGTGAGACAAAGTAGGCTTCATACATTGAGGTGGCATTTGAGTTGGACAAGTAAGTGAAATGTTGATCTTTATGGCATGTGTTAGCAGAATTATGATGACTGATTATGGATAAATTGAATGTGGTATTGGTGTTGACATTGTGCTGGAAAATGACGAATGAAAGGGGTAACTTCTGTTTTATTTTTGAATGCATGACAACAATAGTTTATGGGCTATTATATAAATAATTTAAGTTGAGATTTGAAGTATAATTGATGATAAATTCATGCTAGAGATAGGTATTATTGAAGTGTTTTCAAATTTGGAAAAGTTAGAACTGCATGTATGATGGTATAAAGTGAATGGTAATGAAACAAATGAGCATATTTTTGTGAGATTTATTATAATCAATATGGAAGCTAGACTAGCATGAAATAAAGTAACTTTTAAGGACACGAATTATAGAAAAATTCAAATGGTAGTGATGTCTCAAAGTATGTGAATTTGTGTAAAATTTAGGGAATAAAGACAGTGCATGATTGTAGCCCCCAGTGCATGATCTTAGCCTATTGAACAAGCTTCTATCACGATCGTGGCAAGGTCCCCCACGATCTTGGGCTTAGTTCTGGAATGTTAATTTCAGCCTTGTGTACATGTTGAACCAGTTGAGGAAAAGTCACTCTAAATTGGTTTATTTGGACTTAATTAAGGCTTGGAATAAACCTAGATTGTTACCTGATTAATTGGTTAAGAGGTTGATAAGTTTAGGTTGTTAATTGATGTCATAACTTAAAGAATGTACTGTTTTGGTGTCAATGTAACCTAATCTGGAAATTATGATGTGACGAAGGAATAAAGATGTTCTTATGAATGCAAACATAATCTTAACGAAATGAGTAATACGTATTAGGCATGAACGAATGAGAATTAAAGAACACGATGTAATTGTGAATGAGAATTGGGTACTCATATGATTATATATTGCTAGAAAAATTTGGCGAATCTATGATTGATGAATTTGGAGTAAATCAAGCTTACTTAAAGTATAAACTTGATTGCAAACGAGTTGTATAACAGCTATAATGTTTGAATGGTCAACATATTTGTATAAGAGTACATACCTGGAAAGATGTAGGGTCCGTGAACTCTGGCCACGCGACCACTACAGTAGAGCCCGGCCTCTACCGCCATCACTCCAGGTATTGTC
>JANIJH010000009.1:4861155-4873453 GCA_024520975.1 Erythroxylum areolatum | reverse complement strand
GGTGAGCCACGACTCGAACCCAAGACCTCAAGGTTTTGTTCCACTTTAAGTGGACGCCTCTTACCATTGAGCCATTACCGAACCCAAGACCTTAAGGTTTTGTTCCACTTTAAGTGGACACCTCTTACCATTGAAACATAACACATATACATATGCATGATTTTATATTCATATGATTAAACAAATTAGTGATTTTTGAACGTGTCTATTACATGATGATGGATGCGCAAGGTGACTGTCAACATCTAGACATTGTCGGAACATTGACGCAACAACTTTTTTAGAGCGTACTATGAGTTAACTTAGATGTGTAAACTCATTTAAATGTGCTTCTGTATGAATTGTATGTTTAATATGGTGCTTGTGTTCAACTGATGGATAAATGCCAGACTTAGATTCAAGGAGTTTGATATATATGGCAAGAGTATAATGAAATGAAATGAAATGAAAACATAGCATATGAAATGATGCATCTCATCACATTAAAATGCATGATCAGATAAAGGAGTTGTGACCAGAGTGATGAATATGTAGAAAAAAAGCTTTGAGATCAGGATTATGAAAATGAGACTCAGACTCAGATAACACAGACTTGGTATCCACAAAGGATACGAGCCAAAAATGTAATATTCCGTCTCTTAAATTATTGAAGGATCTAAAGTGTTAGACTATTGAGTCACATGAGTGACATCATACAAAATGAAATTGGTACATTTGTGACATGATTTTAAGATTGTCTTCTTATGCATAAAATTAGCAAACACACATGAGTTATGAGTTAGACAAATTGCACTCAATTAACATATTTCGAGGTATGAAACTAAAATGAATGTGAAATGAATGTGTGTTTCTAATGTCTTGTACTTTGGTTTACCAATGACAATAATTGATGAATTGTAATTAGTAACTTGGAATTAATGAATTAAAATGTACATTTGACATAGAGATTAATTAACAAATGGCATCAATAATTGAGTGACAAATGGCGTAGATAAATGGGTGACAAATGGCAATATAGTTGTGTGAAAAATGGCCTAACATAATTGCGACATTTAGTAGCCTCATAAAAGAACATATGTGCTCACTAGGGAGATGACATGTGGCTTGGGTCTTTATATAACAAATGTCCCTAAAGCAAGAAGAGTCATCTTACACATGCATTTCTCTAACATTGGCTTTGTTTCCGCTGCTCACTTTTTGCTGTAGTTCATCTCTCTTCTCCCTTTCACAATCGAAACTCACTTCTCCTTCATAGCTTTGATTTTCTTCTTTACTTTTGTTAATGATTAGCTATCATCTCTTTGCCTTTGTTGAAACCATGATACTTCCATCTTGTACTTGGATGGTCTTGTATGCATGGAGGGCTAAGTTAGAATTGATAAATTGGTATGGAATTTAAGCTAAATAAGTAAGTAAGTACTGATCTTTATGGCAAGTTATAATAGAAATCCTATGATAATTGAATTGGGCTATATTACATGTTGAGTTGATGATGAAATGAGTGCTGGAAAATGATACTTGTATGATAGTTTTTATTTTGGTTTTTGATGCATAAAAGACCATATTTTGTGAGCTACCAAATGAATGATTTAAATTGGAATTGGATATAGAATTGATAAGGATTTGAAGTATAATTAAGGTATAATTGAGGTATAAGTAATGGACTATGATGAAGGTGTGATGAATTTGGTATGAAGATGTTAAAAGCTGGAAAAAATTGAAGGAAAGGATGTTGAACTTTGGTTCACTCATCCCACGATCGTAAAAGCTATATAAGCTCCTTCCCTCGATCGTGGGCAATGCTTTGAAGTGAAAAAAATGTGTTTTGTGTGATGGTTAAACCATATAAGAACAAGTTGCTTTACTTTGGTGTATTAGGACATGATTAGGGCTTGAAATCAACCTAGAAAGTTGCTTGATTAAGTGATTAAGTGTTTGATAAGTTTAAGTTGTTAATTGAAGTTATAAATTAAGGAATGGATTAATTGATATCAATGTATATAAATTTGGGAAGTACGAGTTATTAATGGTATAAAGATGTTCTTATGAATGCAAATGTGATTCAAAGGATATGAACAATGTGAACTAGGTATAAAAGAATGAGTGATGAATTTAGAGTAATCAAACTTACTTAAGGTATAACCTAATTGAAATAAGTTATGTATAAGCTATAATATTTGAATGATCAAGATTTATGATTAAGGATACATACCCAGGAAAAGTGAATTGAGCATGCATTGAACATAACACACATACATGTGTATGATTGAGTACTTATTTGATTAAACAAGGTAGCAATATGTACACATATGTGTATTGCATAATTTAGAAGCACAAATTGACTGACAGCTTATAGACATTGTCGGCTCGTCAATGCAATAGCTATTTAGAGTATACTGTGAGTTAACTTAGATGTTTACTCACTATATTTGAATTTTTCTTAATTAACTATTAGATATTGAATTATTCTTAATTAATTATTAGATATTGAATTGTTACTGATATGATTGTGTTAATTCTGGACATTGATAGTCCGATGAGTTTGATAAATGTGAATATGAAAATTGTGTTTTTAACTATATGTTGAATGTCGGACTTAGATCTGATGAAAGTGTTATATGACTGTGCACACTGAATGAGAGTTAGTAGTATAATATTTCATTTGATGCATTTTCATTACATTGATATGCATGACCAGATAAAGGAGTTGCGACTGGAGTGTCCAACGTAAAAAAGAGCTTAAAGCTAAAAAATGTGCACACAGAGCCAAAGGCTCAACGATTAATGAGCCCGATATCTACAATAGGTACGGGACAGTATCTATAATAGATATAGGACAGTTAAATAGGCACTCCTTCACAACAAAATAAAAATGAAAGTGGAGTCTCATGTGCATTGCATATATATCTTTACATGTATTATATGAAACATTGTAAAGAATGTCTAAATTGAGTTGATATAATGTTATGCTATATTTGTATACATATGAATGATTGTGAAACAAAAAGTATCGAATTATGTTGATATAATGATCTACAATACTTGTATACATGCTGATGATATGAATGATTAAGGTAAAAGATTGGATTGTTCTAAAAAGATTCTATGACATGTTTCTATTATAATGTGCTTATTAAGATAAGATGTATTGTGTGATTTGGTATACAAAACTGTATGGGAATTGATTCAAGCTAATATGATATACTTGTGATGTTATGTTTTGACTCGAGTGAGCATATCGATGATGGTTCACTTATTGAGTTTGCAAAACTTATCAAAATTGCAACGTTGTTTTTCAGGTACTAAAAAGACCTAGCTTCTAAGGCAATCTATTAGTAGTAGTCTAGTATTGTCAATTTCAGAATTAGGAATGACTCAAAGGTTTGGTCAACTGATGTATGAGGAGTTTAGATAGAATGTTTATCGTAGCATCTCATTTCATGTTAGATATTTTGTAAAGAACAGTAAACTCTCATATGTTTTTGTAATGTACATATATGGATTATGAGATGTAATGACAATGTAAATGACGTTTGTGAAATGAAATGAGAAATGTTAAACTTATGATCACTTATGTTCTGTATGATGCCATAATAGTAAATATGATTACTCTAACATGTCATTCTTATAAGGTATTTTCTTGAATGTACTCTGGATGTTCAAGTATATGCTCTATGGTAATGGAGTGTTACATATAAGATAAGGATTCTTTTGGTTGATATGTTCTAGATAAGGCTTACGAAATTTCAACAACCAAGCTATCTCAAACTAGGCACATATAATTCTTAAACTATTTTTTTAATAGCTTCATATTGATTTGTAGTTTTATTTACGCGGGAGAGGGGGAATTATATGACTATAGTTTATAGTTGTAATGTTAACTCTTAGACGGTATTGTGGTCCATTAGCTTTAACTTCCACACCAAATCCTTGTTTTCTAAGAGCACAAGGCCTGACCACCTATTGACCATTTCCATTTCCAGGATTAATGCGCAAAGGTGCCACAAAACATCCTCTCTTTTACGAAGATAAATATATCTTTCATCTATAGAATATGCAGTAGGAAGACAACTACCTCTCCAACTTCCATCATGTTTGGAGTAGGACGCCCCTCAAATCCTTTGGATATCTACTTTGCTACAACAAAAGAATTCTGCCTAGCAATCTGTACTAAAACAACAAAAAATTTGTTAACCTTCTCTATTAGTATCTTGATTACCTGAACCAAGGCTAAGTTAGATTTCAATTCTGGAACTTTGTTTGTGCAAAAAATGTCATTTCATTAAAGTAAATTTGGATTATCGCCAACAAGAGAGTTACCTATGGGTGAGGTTGCCTTCTCAAGATTCTCAATCATTCGGGATATAAAAACTTCATTCCTTACCGAAGCAAGGACTTCTTCATCTAGGGATGGAGGCTAACAATTTCTTTTCTATTCCTTTTATGTCGCATCGGGTCCTATCAAGCGTGCCAAACTATTAGTTTCAATATGGAATTCAGGTGTGCCAAATTATTGGTGTAAATTTGGAACTCAAGCGTGCTAGGGAGAAATTCTCTAATGATTTATACCTAATTTCTAATCGAAAATATAAGTGGGCTTCGAAAAACTAAAAAACACAATTCTAAGCTACCAATATGCTAAAATGTGTAAAATTAAGAAATAATTTAATTTAAACAGAGAGATAATACAAGCTTTGAAGGAAATTTAGGATAATAAAATTGAATACACTTTGTAAAGAAAACTGAAAAATAATACAAGGTATTTTGATTGTATTTAAGGTTGTCTTTTCAGGAGTTTGTGTGTAGTCAGCTCTCATATCTTGGTGAATTTACACAATCTTCTTAATTTTAGGTAGTTTTTTTTTTTCTTCATTTCACACATTCTAGATAACTTTTTGTCACTGTTTTCTTAACCATAACCTCAAGCATCTCTCTTGTAACTTTAGAGCTCATTTAGTCATGTCTTTTCATCATGTCCATTATTCACTCCCAACATGTTCATCCTCTGCATTTTGATTTCGCCATCCACGAATATTTTGGCCACATCTTTACTGGGTTTTGATAATTTGAGCTCTTTTGATTTATAGGTTGGATTTTTTTTAATCTATCAACATCATTTTATTATATTTTAAATAAATTTAACTTATATGATTACAAAGGTTGTTATTGTATTTTAGGTTATCTCATGATTTATGATCCAAGAGTTAAACTTGGTTACTTGATACTTAAGGGTTCAATCGGTTATACTTATATTTTTTTATTGTAGTTTTCAGTTTTTATATTATGCTTTTCTTTCAAATAAAAATAAAAATTTGTTTAGTTATTAATGTCAATATAGTTATATTTTTATCACTAATAATAATTACAGATTAGATAAAATTTAAAGATAATTATTTTTAATTTAATAAATTTATTTTGGCATCTTATATAATATTTGTAAAAATTATCAATAAAACATTTTTATTTTATTGAAATAAATAATTTAAAAATTAATTTTTTTATTATAAATTAATATTTGATTTTATTCATAATTCTTATTAAAGGTTAATATATTAAATAAATAAATAATATATATTTATTTGATAGTAAATTAGACTGTAAAAAACAAAATTAGAAAATAAAACTAATTTTCATAAATTTTGAAAATTAAAAACTATAAATAAAAAGTTAAAATTTTTCCCTAAATGGAAAATTAAAAATAACAATAAAAACAACCTGAAACTAAATATTGCGTGCGAAAGCTCGACCAGAAATTTTTACAAGGATTTGAATAGGTTTGTGAGAATGATATTGATAGGTGTGGTTCAGATATTTAAAGGTTAAATAATAATTTGGGGATTTGTCCAAGTGGTTAGATTCTCTATTTTTGAGACGTCTTTATTACGCGATTCCCTCTTCCTCCGAATCCCCAACGCAACGGCGGTGGAATTTGGGACATCAGGATTATATCAGTCCACTCTCCCGGAGAGTGAAGCACAAATTCTGCAGAGGAGCGTGATGTAACAAAACAAGTCATCTTTCTTTTTTTTTTTAATGCGAACCACACTAAACGCGTATGCTTCACATTCTGCATCTTAATCAATTCTATCAACTTGCCAAGCCAAGCCTCTGTAATTTAGCTTCCACTCCCGTCCTGTTCACACCCTGGTTCTCTTAATCAACCGCGATCTCGTGAAGAACCCAGAAATTCACATAAATTCGGAGTCGGAGGCTTAAATCAGAATCTCGATGAAGCAGCAGGCCAGTAAGAGGAGAAAGAAGAAGCGCACATCACGCGCCGCCGGCGCTCGTGACGGGAACGGTGGCAAACAAGGGAACCAAGAATCTCAAGTTGTTCTTACCGGTTTAATGGATGCTTTTGATTCGATCTCTCTCGAGGAGGCCTCGTCTGGGATTAAGGAACCGCAAGGCGACGCTCAAAAGGCGACGGAGATCCTCACCAAGTTCACGGAAAGCTCGGAGGATTCATCGTCCACGAGTTTGGTTAGGAGTGGGTTTTCGAGTTCGGAGTCGGGTTTAGGATCCAGTTCGAGTAGTACGGTCTCCTGGGAGGGGTTTGTGGAGGGTAGTTTGATAAGTAGGAAGGGATTTAGGGGTGGTAATAAGCAGAAAAGAGTAATGGCTGTTACGGGGACGGTTTCGACGGTGTTAGGGAAAGGGTACGTGAAGGCGAGCGCTAGAAGAGACGCGTTCACAAGGAATCAATTTGGAGGCGGTGGATTAGGGAAGGAAGAGGAAGAGGCAGAGCAGTTCTTGTGTTCTATGCTGGGTGATGATTGTGAACTTAGCTTTGCTGTTGTTAGGGACGTGCTTTGTGAGTATCTGCTACTTAGCTCTTCACACCTCTTTCGTTCGATTGTTTAACATTCTTCGATTACATGAGCAAATATGAAGATCTTTTCTTTTTGTCCTTTCCTTTCTCCTCCTTGAATTAACTAGTGTTCTTTAGCAAAACTCGATGATGCCTGGTCCTGATTTTGTGGTTAAATTGTGTGCATTTAAAGGTACTTCGTGTTATTGATACTAATGGTTCGTTTGATATCTATTTTGAAGTTTATGTTTTGTGTTTGCAGGTCAATGTGGTTACAATGTTGATAAGGTACTAAAGGAATGAGCATTTTCAAACTATTTTCTTTCCTTCTTTTGACTTTTATGCTCACTCACATGGGATTAAGTTTCTGTGACGGTGTTTGCTTCACTATTTTATTCTATTCATGTTCTGAAATGAGTTGACCTTTTCGTGAGGTTTATTGCTTTTGCGACCTAGAGAAGCTAACTGTTGAATACATTAGATTTCTCATTCATTTTGAAATCATTTGTGGAAGGTTGTAGCTCTTGCAATGATGATAACCAGTTCTTATTTGCTTTAATGCTTTGGCAGAGCCGGGTATTCACTCTTCTTGGGTTTTCTTTCTTTTTCAGGCATTGGATGTATTGCTTGATTTGTCTGCTTCCTCCCGCAAGCAGCCTGGGATTAAATATACTAATGGTACTTTAAACTATACAGCAGATGCCAGATTCCTTCCCGAGCATGATGAAAATGTAAGTTATGAATCATAGATCTGTTTGATTTCTAGGTAATTCCATTCCATTTGTAGTTCTTATTGCCTGCTTCTCATTTAAGGGCTGTTGCTTAGCTCAATAGTCATTCCTAGCAATTTTCTAGAACAGTCAATTAAACAGTCTTAAAGGGTATGACTGTATCCTGGTTCTCTCATTCAGGTTCCATCCATAAATGTGAGTCTTGATATAACGTCTCTTCAATACAGTTCTTCCTTTCTGAGATATGGCAACCGTGGATGTTGATGTTCTTTCATTAGTTTGTTTCTCCATGCTCTTGTGTTGGTTCATCGATTTATCACATTTTACACCAAGTATTGGATTTGGGAAGTAACACCATAAGGCTATATTCTAGAAGAAAATATTGAAGTATAGTGAAATTCTTAAGGTTGAGGGTGATCTTTTGGTACTATTGCTGATGACATGACATGGTATTATACTTACCATTGCTGTAGCCTGTGAAAAAATGCCTCATCATGATTTTTACCTGTTCCAATATGACTGCTTCTATTCATATAGTTTTTGTTACAACAGATGAGCTGATCAGTGTTACTAAAATGATATATAAATTGAACTGCTTACTTTGTTTTATATTCTTTTTTTTTGGGTGATCCATCATTCTTTGTCCTGTAGCTGATGTCAGTTATTGGACCTTGTCTTGAAACATAGGACTTTGTTTTACCATTTGTTAACATTATATAGTTTTGCAGCAGTTGCCAAATTGGTCATCCGAATGCAATTCACAATCATCGAATAGTGAAGCTTACGAAAGTATAAATGGTTGCAGGTAAGGACCACAACGCAACTGTAAAAAGTTGTTCAGGAAATCATTGTTTATGATAGTTTCAGTATTCAGCAATCCAACATAGAACATGGATTACATCCCTAGGAGAGTAAAGGTTGAAGCAGTTTAACTTCTACTGCTCCAACCTTTACTCTCCCTAAGGTTGTGATACGTTTTTAGTAGAACTATATGGATGATCATATACTGATTAGGAATGGAGCTATTCTTTTTTAGATTTCTTAAACAAATGACAAGTCAGTGGTTGATCCTGAATTCACCTGAAGCTGTAACTAACCATAAAATTCTTGTTTTAATTTTAGGAACTATTGGGAGGATCTTAGTTGTTCAAAAGATTCATTTTCAACTAGTCAGCAAAGTAATGAGTCAGATCTTCCTCAAAAGTTGTTGGAATCTTTGTTTAACATCCCCAAGAATTCTGAACGAAAAACAAGCACTATGAATTGGAGGAATGTAGTGAAGAAAATTCAGTCAGTGGGACCTGGTGTTGATGTCCGTCCATCTAGTGATGGAGGACTTAAGAGAGATAAATGCGGTATATAACATTAAATTGTACTTATGACACTTTATGTGCTGCTACATACTGTGCAAAATATGTCCTTTTGTTGTCAGTTTTGTGCCATTTCAAAACTTAATATTATGTGGCACATGAGAAGCGGTAAAGAACTGTGAATTGCTTCCTTATGTGACATATGAACATTTGATATCCATCCTTTTTCTGGATCTCATTATCTAGTTCTAAAAAAATTGTAGGCAATGGCAATGACTATGATCTTTTCAGAAGATGTGCAAGTGGGCACTGGGATGCAATGCGATCCTACTATCAAAGAGTAAGTAGCCTTCGTTACTTCCTCTGTAACAAGGAATTTTAGCTACTGCATTCGGCTTTTCTGCACTTGGAACTCAGTTTTTTTCCTTTATTTTATTGACTCAAGTTTCTATACAGGCGACTGAAGCATACTCAAGAGGACAGCGACAATATGCTTCTTACCTTTCTGACCAGGTGAGTCTAATCAAATGCTGCTTACCTTTCTGACCGGGTGATTCTAATAAAAAAAGAAGTTCCATGATTCCACTTCAGGATTCTGATATTTGTTTTTGTGTAGGATGTAGTCATGTGACGACTCACAAGAAATTCCTCTTTGCTAGAGTTCTTCCCATTTGTAGGTCCTAAGGTCACTATTAGAAAATCCGTCCTTAAGAAACTTTCTGTAAACTACTTTTACAGGAAATTCTGGCTGCTTTCTTATTCATCGTAATGCCCTTTAAATAGGTACACAACATAGAGCTTTTAGGAAGTAAATAGAGTAGGAATCTGCTAACTTATTTCCAAGAAAAAAATTGGACTTACGGAAGTAATACACTTTATAAATAAGATGATTACTGCCTAAATAAGATAACCACTGCAATTACTTCCTAATCAAGATGATCTTCTTGTATATTTCTTTCTTAAAAATGCGTCTTGAATGTCATATTCATATGTCATTTTCTTGTTATTGTGATTTTGTTTCCATCCAATATGTGGCATGTAATCCATCTTTTTGTTGATCTTTGATACAGTGTAGCTGCTAGATAATTGATGTTGGACCGTTTAAGTTTTGGAGAATTTGTGAATGTTTGAAGCACTCATGTTCTTCTTCGACTCTTTCCGTTATGTTCTCTACTTGTGCTTTGAGTTGCAGTAGATGTGAAAGCCTGAAACTCATCTAAGTTGTCAATAATTTAGAAGCTGTATTGACTATGTGATTGGATACAGCATTCATCAGTCTTAGCCTATTTCATTGGCATCTGGTAGTCTTTTCTTCCTCCGTCTAGGTTCCAACTTACCTGCTGCTATTTTTGTTGCCACTCATTTGTTGTTTTATTTGTGATCTATAAAATGTTGATGAGCAGTAGTTGTAAACTTCTCTGATTTTACCTTCTGCATGGTTTTGATGTATTACACAAGCAATAAAAGTTACATCATGATATTTATGGTGGGTATTGGTTAACAATGATATTCCATTTATTTATCTTGCATTTTTGGAGGGGATTCTTGTAACGATATCTGACAATTTTTACACAAACTTGTGAAATGAAGTACCTTGGCTGTATCTCCAGAGTCAATATGAAAATGATTGGGAAATTTCCAATTAATTATTCAATGTCTCGTTGTTATAGGGGAAGGAGCAGAATAAGTTGGCTCGAGAGGCAGATAAAAAAGCAAGTCAAGATATATTTAAAGCTCGGTCAGTACATAGCAAGCTACAGACTTAATTTGATCTTGTTTGTTCAACTCCCCTTTTGCTGTGAGTGAATAGGCTAAAACATTGCAAGTATTCTGCAGAAATAAGGGCATAGAGAATGTCGTAACAATTGATTTGCATGGTCAGCATGTCAAACCAGCAATGCAACTTCTAAAAGTTCACCTTCTGTTTGGATCATACACAAACTGTAAGCATTTGTTGAGCTCTCACATGCGTGTGCATGACCTTTGCTCTTGACATTCTTTTTTTATTGCATAACTACCTTGTGTTGTCTGCTTCAGCTATTCAAACTCTGAGAGTGATCACGGGGTGTGGAGGTCATGGTTTGGGGAAATCAAAACTTAAACAATCGGTACGAATTCTTAAAATTTCATAAAGTTTTGCATCTCAGTTCATGATAAAAATGTGATGCCATTTACTTGGTTCAGGTTATTAAACTTTTGGAAGAGGAAGATATTGAATGGAAGGAAGAGAACAAAGGAACAGTTATAATAAAGCTTGGCGGATACAAGGAGTTTAGCTTTCTGGGTTCAGAGAGTGAGAGTGAGTAGTTATTCTGATCCTAGTTCAGGCGGGTAGATTAGGTCTTCCACCTGTGAACTTCCTTTAACTTTAACAATCATGCAGGGTGATTATAGATGCTTATACAAAGGACGTAGAATTTTAGTTATTTTCAAGGCTGAGCTAGTGCAGCTGTAATTGTGGATTTAGCTGATAGCTTTTAAGCGTCTCAACTTATGTCAGTGTAATGATCCTTCTGTCAGTACTTGGACCTGACATAAAGGTGTACACAAGTGTATAATTATCATGAAGAGATTTCGGTGGTAATGTAGCGATTGTTTTCTCTGAAACCTATTTAATTTCCCTTTGTTGCATTCGTTTGTGATTAAACACACACACTGTGTTTTTGAAAGACGGGTACAACTTGTGATCTTATTCGTGACAGTTGAACTACAAAATTGTGTGTAATTAGTGCACTAAAAAAAAGGACCTCTTAATACCCCAAGAACGGCCCAAACCGTTCAACAGTTGTCTTGTCTGCCAATTGGTGCCACCCAGATTCAATTACGATTGGGCAATATTCCAACCTTGGTTTCGCGTTCACACTCACCTTATATTTAAATACTAATCAGAACATTTTAACAATAAATTCTTAACATTTTGAAAAAAAAATTAAATTGATTTTTTCATATATAAAATAATAGAAACAAATTTTTTTAATAATTAAATTGATTTATTAATATTTCTCTTTTCATCACATTTTCAGTTCTTGCCATCTCCTTCTTTATTTTCCTCGTCACGCTTATTTTTCATTAATCTCGAGTAAGCACAACATTTTTTCAAAATATTGTATTCATCTTATTAAAAGCAGCCTTTTTATTAGTTAAAGATAAGATTGGGTATTACAGAATTTTTTCAGTTTCAGGTGTTGTACTGGTTTATCCAATTTCAATACAACTGCATTTATGTCTACCTTTTACACAAGAAGTTTAATATAAATGCACAGGCTTAACCACTACGGGAAAACATTTGGAGAATAGAAGGAAAATCCCAAAGAGCATCGTTTGTCACATAAGCATTCTCCAAGGATTGTCACGCCACACAACGCATAAGATGATACCATTGGTATCAGCCTTTCTACCTTCACGTCTTCGTATTGGAAATTCAGACCACAAGCTCACATTCATCA
>JANIJH010000009.1:4809786-4829469 GCA_024520975.1 Erythroxylum areolatum | reverse complement strand
GGAGACGAAACAATTACAATTAGAAAAGATCCATACTGATAAAAATGGATCAGACATGTTAACCAAGATTCTACCAAGAGGCAAGTTCAAATATTTTCGATCAATAGCAGGCTTGATAGAGCCCTCTATGTAATCGAGAGGGGGAGATTTGTTGAAAATGGATTCCTCTTCACATGGAGGGATGTCATATTTGAATCATCAATTGCGACGTCAATTTTAATGCCGCATTAGTTGAAAGAAATAAAAAAAGACAACTACTTTGCAACTGTCTAACGCGGTGGAGTGCCCATATAAGGCACTCCCTGCTTCATATCAAAGCACAATATATACAAAAGGAAAATAAGAGCAAATCAAGTGCTCTAAAGTTAGGAAATATATTCTTAAAAGATTGGTGAGTGACAAAATAATGAGGTTAGTATTTTTAGGTTAGGAAATACTTTATGAGCCACTATTTTGATCTTATCTTTGTATACCTACTATTTGTAATAGTGGAAGAATTATTCTGAATTTTGTCTATAGACGTAGCCCAAAATTAAGGGTGAACCATTTTAATTTTTTGTATGCATTTTGCTCATTTTATTTTTCCTTTTCATAAAATACACCTGCTGCGCCTAACAAGTTGTGAAGCTGAAGTTATGACAAAAAGATTTGTTAGCATTATGTTTGTCTTCTACGAGTTGAGCCATTCCCACAACATCATGTAGGTTCTCTCTGGATATCATCTCGAGGCCCCGAAATGAAGCAGTTTTGTAGATTTGTTTGATTTAATCATATGGTTTACGCCGCAATGGCCTCGAACTCTTAGGTCGCCAGAAAAGGTAATGCATTGGGATAGCTTGTAAGGCTGTAGCTATGAATTTAGCTGCCCCAAATCAAACTTCAAGTTGTTGCACAAAAACGTCCCAAGTAGTTGGTTGGGAGGTCATATGTAACCATTGAAACCGTTGGAGGGCAAGTCCCGTAATATAAAAAGCTGCTATCGTTATGTTGATCGTTGGGAGTACTGTGGTAAGAAAAGAAATGCTCTCTTTGAAAGAAACACATGGGTATTTCAGAGTCTAGGTTTGAGTTGAATTAAAGCATTATTAGTTGGGGTGAAGTGTGCTGCAGTTTTGTTTGGTCCTACTGAGGACGAAGGTTGATTTAAAGAAGAGTGGATGGTGCGGGCCTATCATATAACAGGTTAAGATGCGTTATATAGGAGTAAGGTGGTTGTTTTAGCAGGGGTAGCAAGGGTGGTGGTGTGGCTGGTTTGGCTATTTCTTGCATTATGTTAACCATAACAGATTTCTAGACCATCTCAAATCTTTCCGAGTGCTTTTGGATCATGGTGCAGATTGACTCATACTGATCAAGCTAGTCAGTGAGTTCAAAGAGTTGTTCATCAAAGCCCTTCGACCGAGTGACCATTCCTTCAGTCATCATGTTACACTCTCAATGAAAGCACCAAATGTCACTCAGAAGGTAGTAGAAGGGAGAGAAGGATGGGAAAAGGAAGAAACTTTTGGGGAAAATTATACCTTTTCAAGTCTCTGTTTATACTAGAAATTCATATTGTTGTAACTACACGCACTACTCATCTCCGTACGATACTGTAAATATTCTCTCTAAAGTCATTCCATTGTAACGGTATTACAAATCATAAGCTTAATATCTGATTGTCTCTGTCGTTTTGCATGTGCTGAGCCTTTTGCTATCGTGTGGGAACTGGTTCTTAGGTTCAGCTGGGTCTGCAGGGATCCTTGAGCTGGTTATTTCTCCTGGATCTGGCTCCTTATCAACGTCCATGTCTGTAACGAAAGCTTTAGCTAAAGTTGTTCAAGATTCAAAATATATGTTTTAGTTTCTAGAAACAAGAATTACCATGCAGAAGTAAATCAAGGCTAGGACCGATTTTGATCCAGCTCCGCACTCAACATGTGATGAAGAAGGACATCAACTCTTTGACTACGAGTTTTTGTTCTGCAAAATCGAAAAAAAGATTTATCGTATTTATCAACACTTGTAAATGGATTATATATGATAGCAATATGCCTTAAACAATAAAAGCAGTTTACCCAACATATCGAGGTCGGTAACTCAAATCTTTCACATCCTACATAACATGGTAAAGAACATTAGTTTGCTGTACTTTAAAGCATAGATGATGCCAAGCAATCAAAATTTAAGAGCACAATCAAATAGATCAACTGAGGCTTAAGTGCCAATGTAAAAACACTGCAGAATATACTTCAATTTCTTGTTTGGGGTATGTTTTACCCAATAGACGTAATAGGTTGATGAATATGAACAGCAAAATATCAGAGTAGATTGTTTATATGCAAAATTGTCAGACATCTCAACTGACCATTTGCTGCAAAAGGTCCACAGATATCATTCAGATTCTCCAATAACAAAATACAAGTTATGTGCATTCACTAGTTTTAAAAGTATACATCGAAATATGAAAGTTTTTAGTAGTAAGCAACTCATTCAGCACTTTGAAGAGAGAAAATCCTCTTTTCTCCTCTTTTAACCTAGCCTTTCAAACAATTACCCACATTGCGTTTTTGGATAAACCATGAAACAAATTTTCATCTCTTAGAAGTTTCATAAGTTGTCAATACTTTGGTCACCATCATTTAAGCCAGGGTAATTAATGAATTAAAATAATCAATAACCGACAACCTGGCCATATATTAGTTTTCTGTTTAGTATTGTTTGTTTACCAACCTTGCCCTCATCTCTGCTCTCTGATGTCTCAAGCTCCATCTCAGCAAAGAATGCCTCCAGAACAAAAGCAATAACCTGGATGATGAAGAAAAGATGAAGCTGTGATATCTTTATGAAACATGTCAACAAAGTTACTTATCCAAATAAGCAAATACGAGTTTCATAAAGGCAGACATAATCCTTAGTTATAGATGTGTCAAATAACTCTTATTTCTCACAGCATCATGGATCAGACATGATTATGTTATAGATCATCAGTCCTTAAAATCGGCATGCATCACTCAGGTAAATGAAACCAAGATTTTGATGGCTAGACATTTTCAGTTCACTAACTTTATGACCTAAAACCATTCAACTAAAAAGTTAAGTTGATTGAGGACCATGACTGGGTAACATATTATTGCTAACAAGCCATTCACAAAGAAGCTCGTGTAGCATGGAGTTGAATTATTCAAGGAAATATTACCCACATTGGAAGTACTAATTACAATAAGACGTTTCAAACATGGTTCTGAAAATAACACAGTTTTCTTCTACAAGTAGGAAATGATGTACTTTCAGAAACAGACCACAGCAATTCATTTGAGCCGAACCAAATAGACATCCATAAGAAAATCAATTGAAATAGATTCTATAGTCTCAAAAATAGTAACTGAAAGATTCACAATCAATAAACCATTTAATTCTGTCAAGAAAGATTTATTACTATTATTACGTATCCCATATAAGAATATTACTTATGTAGCCCATATATGGAATATAGGCTATCTATGTAATAGAATCAAATCCAGGAAAGGATATAAATTATAAAAATGCCCCTTATACATCGAACTGAATGTGTGTCAAATCTCACACTAAATACAAGGTACTGAAACTAAAATTAGCTTTTAACATAATCAAGGTAGTATAATTTGTAAACAACATACAGAAAATATCTTTCATAGATACCAGAAAAAGATAAAAAATTAAATATACCAAAGAAGGAATGTCTTACCAAATTTAAAAGCAGCAAAACGGTTAAAAGGTAGAAGCTGATGAAATATGCAAGGGTCCATGCAGTTCCAGTCAACTGCTTATAGCTCTGGAGTAGGATGACAATAATCATTTAAGCTTCCAACTACAATAGCTTATTAGGGACAAAGAGAAAGAACAGGTAGAAAAAGAAAGACAAAAACTTTCAACATAATCACAAAAATTTAGGAGCACTGAAAGAAAAAGTAAACTTTCTACAATTATGATGTCCTGATGTCATTACATACATGTAATCTAGGATATCCTGCATATGAAATAAGTGTTCACAGAACTTTTACTTCAGTGCCTGGAAGTTTGGAGGAACTAATTAGTTAAAACAAGGCAAACCTACTGTAAAACATTTTAGAACTATTTTAGTATAATCTCACACCAGACACAATTGTTGGGAACAAGGGCCTTTCTTAACCCCTTTGCACAAAGGTACAAATATCACTTACCAAAAGCTGCTTTAGCATTAAATTGGTTCAAATATATAGAGACAGAATTAAAAATGAAACAGAAACGGTAGGGTAAAATCTTAGGAAGTAGTACATCTGAATGTACAAGAAAGTTGACACATCATTATGCAATGTTACAATATCATGATGTAAACAGATAATGCATTTTTGTCCTTTTACAAAGCCTTGCAATACATCTCAAGTTTTATATATGACCTCTATATAATCAGACAAGTCACAGTCCATATATACATGATTTAGTAATGATTGACTAACTTGATTTAGCAGGAACAGGAGATACTTTTTGATAGGGTTATCAAGAAAATGTGCAAATCTATTGATTCCATCACATTAGAAACACAGTAGTATCAATATTTACAAGTTTCACGGCTGGATATAAGAGACAAGCAACTCTGGCCTTTCCCTATGATTGTTAATAGAAAACATAAAAATAACAGGAAACACTGATATGAAAGTCTCATGATCAAAGACTCAGCCCAGGAAATGGTATTTTCCTCACCAAGGACTAAATATAATGATGGCAGTCAAAGTAAAGACAGGACAGAAAATCATGTAGTTCAGTACCTGCATCCACTCTTGCCAATTGTTCATAACTAGCAGATTAAAAAGGGTCACCATTCCATTTGGATAGTCATTAAAATTGAAAAGCCAATAACTGATTTTGTCAAGGAAAGCTATCTTCAAAAATCAATCATTTATTATAATAGTGAAATATAGTAGAAAAGGTCACCAATCCCGCAGGCAGCTTCATGGTAATTACCATTGTGTAGAGGAAGACAGACCTTTAGGTTTATAGATATTAGATCTGGCAGAAATAAGACATTCCCAAATCATTGTCCTGTACTGAACTATATGAACATACAGTGTTACCCTTGAAGAAAAACAAAAGGTTACTGAAGCTACTCCAGTAAGTTGAAAAGGATACTCGTTTTCAGCAATATCTGTTTCCTCGACACTGGGGTTTCCAGCATTAACAATTCCTCCAAAAACCTACAAATTCAATGTTCAAGAAAAGACTTAATGCCAAGAAAAGATGATATATGCAGATATGTGTGTGTGTATATATATATATGTATGTATGTAATCGAGTATTTTGCAGCAACACATGGAAAATTTCTTGTATACACATGCTGGTTATCTAAAAGGTTTCAGAGTAACAAATTGCAGATGTTAAGATATCCCAATAACTAACAAAAGACCAATCTTTATGATGAGAAATATTCTAGTTTAGGGGAAACTGAATTGAACAGAAAAGATATATCCATAAGTTAGTCTCGATTAACTGCCAAGGTTCTGGACAATGGCAGGGAAGTAGGAGTACCTCCCCATCAATAAAGTCAAGTCTTAGTAGTTAAGCTAAGGGATCTTATTTGCAATTTTGTGGTGATATACCAAAAGAAAAAGGTAGCCACTATTGCATTATCCAAAACAAACAGTTTTCCCAAAAAGAAAGTCGTATTTAGAAAACATCTGATATTGATGCTTCAATTTTAAATCAATTGATTTGTCAAGAAGTCAGTAAGAGTAACAGTTACCAAAGAAAGTTATAATGACAGGAAAACAGAAAAGAAAATCATAACACTAGCCTAATGAACTAGCATATGAAGAATTTAGTAGCAATTTGAAAACCAAGCAAATGAAGAGATGAGTCAGTGTACCTGGACACCAAGAGAGCAATATATACACATAACACAAAATATGGTGCCTAGGTATGGCATCAGACTTGGTACGAGGGTTAAGAAAGTGGCAACAAAAGCTCGGTAGCTACGGACATACATCAGAAGTCTAATTAATCTCAACATTCTTGCAAGGAGAAGGTAGCGGATCCTGAAACATGAGATGAATATTATATTTACATATATACATGTAGATAGACAGATAGACAGATAGATAGATACATAGATAAGACACATAAAGAAGAATTAAAGTTTTCTTTTTTCAAATATAGAAAAGGCTTACAGTTTCCTAGCCAAGAACTATAAAGATTTGCCTGATTTTTATTTGCACATATAGCGCAAATGCCCCGAATACCATACCTTTACTTCAAAACAGTAAAGTAATATTAAACAATTAAAGAATCCATTTTTTTATATATTTTCTATTTTTCATTAATAAAAATTTTATTATTTTATTATTAATTATATAAAAATATTATTATTAATTATTTAATAAAATTTATTATATTAAATATTATTCTATTCTATTTGATTTATATTTAAAAATATTTGATTTATATTTTTATTTAATATATTTATAATATTATAATATAAACATCTAAAACAATAACTAAAATTTGAAATAATGAGTTTTGCAAGTTTTGCATCATGAACTTTGTACCGCGTACAACTCATAGATGATCTATATAAAATCACATAGGAGAGAATAAAGAAATAGAATCAATATATTTGTAGATGAAAAAAGTGGACCCTTACAGTTTCCTAGCCAAGAACTACAATTCACCATGATAAGATGAAGCGTAGAAGATTTCTTTGTTTTTTAATTTTATAAATCCAAATATTTCCAGCCACAACCACCTAACTCTAACCCTACTTTGTCGAATTTTGATGCTCTAATCTCTTTTCGTGACATCATAAGTTTGACAAGAACTGCTCTTATGGAGAGTGTGAAAATTAATAGAAGAAACATGTAGCAAGCCTCAAAATCTTGATAAAAACAGAAAGAAAATTATTTACTGCCACACAATAGCATCAGCATGTAATTAAACATACATTTTACACATAGTATAAATCTATCTTGGCTTGAGCATGACCATCTTATCACAATTACTCACTCCTTATTTGCAGGTCATAGACCAAATCATGTGATACTTAAGTCATCCAAAAATAACAATTGTATGCCAAATTACCTCAATCAAGAATACAGTTCCAGCATTAGAAGCCCTAGTCCTAGTAGTCTAATTAATTGATTGCTTATATGTTATCTGGTTTCATAGTGTTCGAGAACTATATCCAAAAATTAAGTATTCACTTATAGTTTTCTCCTGAGTTTGGCTTCATAACTCCCAATAATTTCGTGGATCAAATATCAAGCCTCAGAAACTATATTAGAAGACCATTAGATATGAAGAAAGATTTCCATTATTGCATTTAATCATCAAGTTGATTTATTTCTCATCCAGTCACCATTTATGGTAAACTACCTTAGGTGTCTTTCCTAGAAGTAAAAGGTACTAATATCAATTTCATAGCTTCATACATTACAAGAGATGACAGGAACTTCAAAAATTGGAAAGTTTGTCTATCAAATTTTGTTGTGGAACTGGTACCAACCACAACTAGTTCAAGGGGGGGACTGGTTATATGAACAATATTTTCCTTCCACTCTCAATCAATCCTTTGATGCAAACTTTAGAACCTGGAAGAAAAGTCATCCGGTGATTCTGTCGCCATGACAGGAGTGGCAAAGAAGGTCAGGAGGTCAATTTTGCCTATAAGGTACTGTTGATATAGGGCAGCATATCAAGCTTTCTGAAAGATCTTTCTTTCTTGACTGGAAAGTCCCAAACAATTAAAGAAAAAAGCTTTTGATTTTTTTTAAACAAACAGACTCTTACATCAGATCTCAAGAATGTCCATTTTTTCACAACACTTGTCATTAAACACGTTAAATGTGAGAAATTTACACACTTCTCCAGCTTATCACAGAACCAGCAGTCTAAAATCTGATGCAGAATCATTTAAAGAGGTTGTGAACTATCCCAAAACTTAAAATATATATAACTCTGTGACCTGTTACCTATCTTATGCAGCTTGTCTTAGGAATGCAATACTAATGATGCCAGGAAGGCACGTGTTATTTGGGAGGAAAAACTTAACAAAAACATGCAAAAGACAAAATTAAGATAAAATGAAGAGAAATATAGTATCTATAACAATTAATGGACAATAGACAATAACAATTATTGGACAATAGACAAAGTCAAAGCAAATTCATACCATTCTCCATTAGAAAGAAAGGTCAGCCCATTGGGGGATGCAAATGTTATGGTCTCTCCAATAACTGCATAAACAATTTCGTATCATGGAGAATGATATATTACCAAAATAACTGTTAGGCATGAAATGGTCGAAGTGTGTACCCTTCTGGATGTGTATGCACAATTTTTGAGATAATTGCGCGCATTTCTAACCTGTAAATGTTGTGAACTAACCAATTGTGGTGTGCTACTAAAGTTAAAACAGGCTAATAGAAGAACAAGGTAGAAGGTAGTGACAAAACACACTAATAGAAGAACAAGGCAAAAGGGAGTGACTGGAACAAGTTGTAGTTGGATTGGAAGGAGGAATAGAGCAGGTAACCAATTAAAGGGGCTTTGCTTCTGTACTAGAGGGTGTGTGGGCAGCAAATCGCCTCAAGGGGGAGTGTTGATTATGTTTGATATGAATGTAGATTTACCATATTATAATCCATTAAATCTAGGGATTATAATTTCCTCAAATTGTATATAAATATTGTACAATCCTCTTGATAAAACACAAAAAAACATATTTTCAAGACTCAATTATCATCTTCATCAACATCATCATCATTTAAACTATGAATTGTGATGATAAGAGAGACAAATGGTTAAGGCAGAATAATAGTCATCATAGTTTAATATGTTATGTAACATTTATCATCATCATCATCATTAATAATAATATTAATTGTTATTATTATTAAGTAGCATCTTTAAAATCTTCAACAGTATCACTCAAGTTAAAAATTCCAATTTGGAGAATCCTATACAAGCACATATTCAAACTTCAAAAAAGTAAATAATTTAGTCATAAAAAGAATAATTTGAAAGAAGGAAATTGCATAAAATAAATACTATCTACACACCAATACCAAGAAGATTTTCCAAAAGAGGTACCTATTATCCATGTGACCAAAAAATCAAAGCGGTTTTGACCATCTCTCCAATAGTTTAAAAATCCAAATGAATAGATTTTTAAAGCCATTTCTAGAATGTAGATCCATCCTGGTAAACAAAAGTCAATAAAGTCAAATCCTAATACTGTCATGTCCCAGACAAGTACAATAAGGGATTGTAACACAAACGTTAGAATTAATAAGCAATTGAATGCTTCAGCAATGTATGAGACAGTATATTTGAAAGGACAAGTGAAAAGGATAATACAAGCCTACAAAACTCCAATGCATGATCTTTAAATAAGAGCCATTTTTTCCCAAAAACATCTTATAATGTTAGCATCATTTGGTGTGTGCATCATGCAGTGGTACTAGAAACATAACACTAGAGTTCAAAGAAACTTATTTAACTTGTATAATGAAATCATACTAATTATCCATCACAATTAATAAATCATGAAAATAATGACATACAAGAATCTCAAACTTTTCTCGTATGTGAATATTTTTTCACCAAAATTTGCAATGAATAGACCATCAGCTTCAAAATATATCAACAGACAACTAAAGCCAATGAGATAAAAACTTAGGTCACCTTGTCCTAGGCAACATCTCAAAGCAAATAAATATATATTAGGACAAGCCCTTACCAAAAGTGAACTCCACAATTTGCCACACTTTTTGCGCAGAATTGTTTTCTATATCAAGCTGTAAACAATATTTACAACAAAGATTAGTATCATCAAGTTACCAATCAATCCAAGGAAGTAAGCAATACAAACACTTCTTGGTTTTACAAATCTTTTTAACTAAGCAAGGGAATATTAATAAGAAAAATGTATCTCAAGTATAAACACATGATCTTTCAAGAAGATGTTTGAAGAGAGAGACAAAAGAATTGAGGACTTATGTCTATTTATTTCAGTTCAGCTCAAATATTTATATCTATAAAAGTAGGTCATATAAGAAGCCCAAAATGCCCATGGTTATTAAAAATAAAATACTCTTAACAATCCCTTCAAGTTCGGGTATAAATATTCTCCATATCCAACTTGTTAAAAACATAAGCAACTATATTCCCATTAAGAGCCTTTGGTAAAAAATATTAGTTAATTGCTCTTCTATTCTCGCATGACTTGTAGCATAAGTATTTTTTATGGATAAATTATTCTTGTGCACACCCTCATATGAATTGTAATAGATTATTCTAGTGCCCCCCTCGTATGAATTGTAAACTAAACAACATATTACAAACTCTACAAAGGAGGACATATAACTTGAACTTGAGACACATTTTGATCTTACAAAACACTTATACCATGTCAAGAAACTGGTCAACCGAAGAGCTTATTGGAACTCTCCTACATATGACTTAATTATCTACTAGTGATAAAACTTCATCACTTAAGCCAACAACAAAGAGAGGGATTGCTAAGATTCTTCACAGCGTCAAAAGATAACAATTGATGCTTTTACAAGACTACAAAACTACCATGTACACAATAGACAAGTATGAAAGAATAATGCCACAACAACATGGCATTTGGAATCCTAAAAAGCACCCAAAAATATGCATTTCCTTTTATATATTTACCATTGGTTAAAAATTCACAATATTTGATATTTGAAACATGCATCATGATGGGACATAATAATATGCCCACATCAACTTGTAAACAAATAGCATAAAAATCATATACCATTATTGAGCGGATGCAAACACACTACAAATTTGGGGGGGGGCACCTAAAAGAGATTTTTCTTATACATATTGATAAAAGAAACAAGAACTGCAAGATATCAGTTCCATTAAACATCACATGGCACCATACCGTTGTTTCAATAACAACAGCAACCAGATTCAAGATGAGAATAAAGGATATCATGTATCCAAATTTGGGGCTTCGCACAAATGCTTTCAACTTTTCCGAGATAGGTGACCGGTAAATTGTGGGAAACATTTCGAAGCAAGACAGCTGCAAATGTTGCCACAGGGTCAAAAGATTCATTATATTAGTAAAGAAGAGCCTAATGTTGTTACAGTACACAAAAGTAACTTACAACGTCCTCCTTTTCAAATCTTAGAGCGATTGCATGACATAAATCAGCAAATTCATCAGGGTTGATCTGCATAGAAAAATGTGAAGTCCCAAATATTAAGAGCTATCACAATCGTCCAAGATTGACAAATTCATCTCATCCATAGGCATCAGAAACAAGAACTTACAGCAAAGTGTAGAACTTATGTGAATTGACAACATGGGCATGAATTTCATATCATATAGTTATGTAACTAATTCCTTAGGATAGAATCCCGAAACATTAGCAAGAACTCAAATTCCATCATCTTGAAACGAACTCCAAGTTAAGCAACATGCTCCAAACTCCATACAAAAGAACTAAGAAAATATTTGCACATAGTCATGCTAATGCAGCTTAGTAACAAAGAATAGAAGTAAAAGGAGTGGCACAGGGGGTGAGTAACAAAAGAACTCTAGAAGCTTAAAGGCTAGAAAAAGTCAAACATTATCAAAGTTCAGATTATTGTTGACATCCTCAAAAGAATAAAATAGCTAAACAACATGTTGAATTGAGGATATAGTTTTGACGATAATAAAATACAACATTTTGACAATGATAAATGCAAACTATTAATAATAAATCACATGTCATAGTTGACATTGTCTTATATTCAGCTTCTACATTGAGATGAGCCACCACATATGCTCTTAGTTTTCCATGATAGTAGATTTCCTATCACAAACACAGTAACCTTAAGCAGAAAACATTTATTCGATTGTGAACCTAAATATTTGCTGTGTCCATAATTATGATACCAGAGTTCTTGTTCAAAAGCCATTTCCATGATTGGTAGCACTGACTCCCAATACTCAACACAAAAGTCAAGTCTAGTTACAGTAAGATACAACAAATTGCTAACTAATCTGCAATATCTGCATAATATGCCTTCCCCTAACTTAAGTACAAGGGACATTAGGATCCATAAGACTGAGTATGGGTTTAAATCCTAATAATTGTTTCTCCAACAAATCAAGAGCATATTTCCTTTACGAGAGGTAAATACTCTTCTAAGATTATACTACCTTAATGCCTAGAAAATATTGTAAAGGTTCAAGATCCTTGGTTGGAAATTGTTGTTCCAGGTAGATCTTTAACTTGGAGATCCCAATTGAATAATCTCTAGTAAGTGCAATATTGTCCACATAAACAGTTAACAGGAATGAGTTGTGATTCTTTCCTACTTTGTATATTTTTTGTATAGTTTCCTTTAATTCATACAATGTTTGAAAACATCACTATTTTAGAATTTGTATCTTTTTAAGATTTCCTATTTAGTTAGGATATCACATGATCATAGGATCCCATTATTTTTTTCGTTGTCAATTGTTAGGGTGACGTGGATACAACTAACCCTCTTGTACACTCGTAAATAAGCAAAGTAAAAAACATTTTTCAATAAGTCGTACATCCTTGTTTATATACACAAGTTGTCCAAAGTAAAAAAAAAAAAGAATGAAAAGTTTAACCAAATGCCTTAATCATGGCCCGCTAATAAATCCTATAATTACAACCCATAATTAAAGGAATAACAGAGGGCCGAAGTGCATATTTACAGCACTTTCTGACAGTGTGGATTAAAGCAATCACCAAGGACATGATGTGGGAGATTCAGCCATGCCATGAAAGAGTATGTATTCAAGTAAGCTTTGCAAATAATGCCATGTTTTGTAAACATAATCATAACGATATTACCTTGCTTCTTGCCATGTTGATGATATGATTGTACTAAGTAACTCGTTTGTTTGTGGTAAAGTAACCAAATCAACAGACTTCCTTGGTTGAACTCCCAAAATGTTCAACCATCTCATAGGACTCTTACTAGTTGACCTATTTATGAAACTATTGTATGTAAATTTTGTCATAGAAAGAATTAGGTCCCAATTATTCACATTGTCCCTTGACCAAGCATCTTAACAAGTCCCTTATGCTTCTATTTACCACCTCTATCTATCTTTTCCAAATAGTTCTCCAAAATTAACTCATACACTTCATATCATCATCAGAGACAATCGTTAAAGGTAATTCCAAGAGACATACAACCTCTTTGAAGAAGATCTTAGTAATGTGGACAACATCATAAGCCTTAACCGTTGTATTTGTAGATAAGATTCATAACAAACACACAAAACTTCTCTAACATATTGGCATCAAGAACATACGTATTGTTGCTTCTTGTAGTCAAACGCTTTAACTTCTTGTCATTATTGAATTTTTACTTTGCAAGTGCACTTACAACTTTACCTTTATTCATATGGTGTGTTAATTTCACATCTTCATTCAAATCTACTTCTCCATCACCCACTACGACATAATCTTCGTCAACTTAAATTGTTGTTTTCTCAGCAACAATGATAACATCAAGATTTGAGCCAACAAGCTTAGTATTGCAAGTTAATCTTTTCAGCTCCCTATTCTATTATTTTAGCTGCTTGTCCTATTCTTTCAGCCTGTTGTCCTGTTATTTCTTCTTGTATTTTGATTTGTTATTTATGTGTTTCAACCTGTTGTTCAGGTGTTTCATTCTGTTGTTCACTTTAAGTGTTTCTTGTTACACAGTTGTTTTCGCCTTAGGTTTTGTCAAAGAATCCACTTTCTTCTACTTTGCATCTTTAATGCTATGATCATCTCCCATTCTCAAACTCTCCATGACATCAAATACTTGAATACCTTCTGCTTGTAGGCTTGAAGATTCTAATTGATCCATTGAAAGAGATGTATGAGAACCTTTTTCAGTAATCAGTTGGTACACATTTAGCACAACTTTGGTAGCATGATAATGGCACGCTCTAGCAAGGAGTTGATGCAAACAAGCCTGTCTAGGAAATTGGCTAAGGCACCAAGATGCTGAAAAGTCTAAGCTGTTTATTTCGGTGAAATGCAAAAATATATGTGATTGGGTTGATGAAAGGCACCCTAGGCAGCTGGAAATTCAAGTCCTAGACATATCAAAAACACCATTTAGCTCCTGGCAGTGACAGTTATGTCAACTTGTCTGTTAAGTTGGTTGGTTGTTAAATGTCCCAATCTACTTGTTCCCAACAGTCATGTTGCTTAAACTGCAGGAACTTGTTACTGAAGAGTCATGATGGTTGGTGAAAAACTATCATTAACTACTTCAATTTGCTAGTATATATATGTGTGCACATATATATGTATGTATGTATGTACGTATTTATATATAATGTGGGCAGAAAAAGGGTTGGCTTAGCCTGTTTCAAACCCTCCTTTCATGTATTATCACTGTAGACACATTAATACATGTAACTTGCTTATATATGCTCTGTGTTCCTTTACTTCTTAATGAAAACACCCCTGAAGTGAATACCCAGAACAATTGTGTTAAAATTTCCTAAAGAAATTCCTGAGACTCTCATCGGTTATGTTTGCCGAGATTTGCGATATGAAACTTCTGCAAATAGATGTCAATAGAAGAGGAAATAGATAAATAGATAGATGAACCCAGGTAAAGAATGCCAGTATTTAGGATTTTATTTATAGGGGAAGAGGATATTGGGTGACTAAGGACCACATTTGAGAGGTGACAAACTCTCCCACACACTCAACCTGCCAGATTATCCAATGCCCCCTCCTAGCTCACTGATGCTCCTATTATACCCAACACCCATGACAGAGAATCCTAACAACCCTGCCACCTCACTCTTCTAGATGTACTAACATTCTAACAGAAAAACAAAGCCTTTAGCCTGCAGTAATGCCAGCTGTTGGCTCCTTTTTCCTTTCATACCGTACATGGATAGGAAGCTTAACAATTTGGTTGCAATTTTTCGTGGACTTGCTGGAATAATCCAATACACGTATCTTTGTTTTTTGAAAATTAAAGATTTCATTGATTAAAGATAATTACAGCTAGAATACAAAAGGTCAAGGATAATCCAAAAAGTCCAGATTACAAAGAGTTGTGGTTCCTAGAAATTGTCTACATCTTGTTATCTAAGGGGTACTTTGAGACCACATAAACCAGTATTAATCCAATCCCCATCGTCTCTTCGTATTGCTTGACAGATTAACAGCTATTCCCCTAGCTAACATGGGCAATCTGCAATGGAGGAAAATATTACATATTTCCGCCCTGAGTTACGTATTCGCACTCACACCCACGCTAACTTCACGGAATACGTCACACAATAGCACAAACGCATTCAATAAAGAGAAAGACAAACAGAGAGGGAGAGAGTAGAAAGAGAAAGGTTCAGAATTTCATTCACTGATTGCCTGCCATTTACATTCTGTTACAATGGATATATTCTCCAGTACTTAGAATATTCTAGACTATTATCACGGGAGTCTGAGATACGTCTGTTGCTCCTACGCTTGCGTTTGGCTTATTCATAACATGTCATTTACGACGCCATTCCTATCTTCTTCCTCTCGCATCCATGCAGCTCAAGTTTTATTAAAATCTCCTCCGTCTTCAAGAATCACCTTATCCATCAAATTGATGTCCGGGAACCTCTTCTGAAGTTTGTAAAACATTTCCCACGTAGCCTCCTCTCGTGTTCCTCCTTGCCATTGTACGAATACTTGCGTGGCTGCTCTATTATGCTTCTGCACCATTCTTCTTCCCCAAATGGCCACTGGAATTCTTTCCATGTCCTTCATTGCCGTGGGCAGTTGACTCGATGTGGGCATGCTTTCGAATACAAAACCCCGCAATTGAGAAATATGGAAAGTGGGATGAATGGCCAATCCTTCAGGAAGTCCTAGTGTATAAGCCACCCTATTCACCTTATATCAAGTAGCAAGTATGTCCGAGCAATCTCCGGTTTCATTGAATTTATGAGCCAAGACATGACGAGTGAATTTTCGAACTCCCACTGATTATAATCCGAAGTATTGACGTCAAGTCTCTTACTGTCATCAGTTATAGCTTTGACGAACAACAAACAAGATCTTGACCAAGTAAGATAACTAGTTCCATCAAGTTTTACGGGACTAATTTGAAGTTAAGGATTATCGGAACTCGACATAATTACCTTCTTTCCCTCCATCTTCTCCAGTATTAATCAGAATCTCCAAAAAATAGGATATGTGGGCAGAAAAATACCAGGAACAAAAATTACCGAAAGAAGACAAGAGAGCAAGGGTACTGAAAGATGGTTGAATGTTGCGTGTGATACCCCCAATGGAGAGGCAAGAGGCCGGCGACCCTGATGGAGAAAAAATGACAGCGAAATTCCGGCAGGAGGGTGACGCGTGGTGTCCACGCGCGGAAACGGCAGGACGCTGTGGCGGCATGTGGAGGTCCGGTTGACGTTGGGTCTTTCACGGTGGTGGTCGCCGGTCACTGCTGAGGCTATCTAGGAGGGTGGTGAGAAAAAATCGTTGCTGGTTGGGGCGAGTACAAACTCAACCGGTGAAGAACAACCGGAAAAATAAAAACAACAGTCCCTAAATTAGATAGGGCTTTGATACCATGTTGAAAATGTTTATTTGTATTCACTATATTTCTGTACATAGGAGCAAGGAATAGCTAGGTTTATATACAAACTTCCTAGGACTATTTAGGAAGTAATCTAGCTATTAACTATAGGAAATCTCTCAATTATAAGAGAGATTATAGGAGCAATAATAAACATATCAATACAAGATCAATCCTAATTAATACAAAATCAATTCTAATAACTCTAGTCAACATCTTCAACTAAGATAATATAACTAGCTTACTACTTCCTATCTAATAAGGAAAACCTAGCATAAACTAATTTAGCCCTTGTTGTCTTTGTTGTCACCACAACTCCCACTCTTCATCCCACCAAATTAGAACTTGTAATTGATTAATTTGCCCTCTTTTTATTTCTTTTATAAACTATGCTCTTTTGCATAAAGGTCACTCCAACATTCTAGTACAAAAGCAGCACTAGTATCGCTATGGAACTTCCTTTTATGCATGTGATAATCCATATTAAAGAGCTAATAAATAGTTGTCCCCTATTCCTTGTACGAGACTTAGCTGATGAATTCCAACATGCAATTTTGCACTACTCCTATTCCTTTTACATGATAGTCCATATTAATTCCAACTTATCTACAACAAGAAGATTTTGCACTACTTATAAGTTTGCAGTTCTAGGAAAAATATATTTAAAAAAGCAGTATTTTAATAGCCTCCACCAAACACCATAAACTTAATGTTTATAGCCATTCTTGTACAAAGTTGAGAATGTAGAATGTACAGACTTTCATTTCTCTATCTGTAATTATTTCATTTTTGCCAAAATAAAATAAAACAGTTTATACCCAAAACTAACCTTAAAATCACGACTATCATCCAGCTCATCAAATATCAGTTCAAATTCTTCCCTGGGGATTTTTGGCAAAGTCCTGCCAGACCATGAAAGGTAGGATTATTCTATCACAAATATGCACATCAAGAAAAATTAAAGTCAAGAATCCTGACAATGAAAGAAAAGGTACTTCCATGCATGAATTGCCAAATTAAGGTAATCAAATAATGTATAAAATCAGAAAATAAGTTCATATAAATAAAATAAAAGGCATGATGATGGTTGAACAAAAGTACAAGTACCCTTATCAATAAACTTATCCAGTGTAAGTTGGCAGCATTAGCATATCAGTATTCTTTATGACTGTTAGAATCATTTTTCTATTCCAACTACAAAACCACATGTCACAATTAAAAAATTATGCCATGTTGATAATTTTTTTAAAAAAATATATATTATTAAACAAAGAAAAAGACATCACAAATGGTGAATCATAATGCAATAGAAGGTGTTAAAAGGATGTGATAATGTGATACAGATACACTTTCCTATTATAATTGTAACACCTAATTATATATACACATTATCAGCCTAACATAGTGTTGTTACAACTTTTCCCAAAATATTACTTGTTAACTTCGTCAACATGGTTTCAGAGCCTGATTCTCAAAATCCCTAATTCCAATTTCTATCCCAAAACCCTAACTCCCCTGATTCTCAAAATCACTTCTATCCTAAAACCCTAACTCCCAAATTCACCCAAAAGCCTAAATTTTCTTTTCAATTCAATTCAAATAGGAATGATACCTCTAGTTAAGGACTGGTTGGTTCTTTTAAGTCTCTCAATTTGGGTAATTTGAGCGCCAACGTGAGTTGAGAGTATGGTAATGTGCAATTGGTGACGTCGCACCACTATGCAGTGGCAGCTGCCGCGCTATTATTGGCACCAGAGAGGTGCAACCTAAGGGGGTCGACTCCAACAAGAGAACAGCTAGAGGTCGTCGTGCAACCTAAGGGGGTCAATGCCGACGAGTGAACAGCCAGAGGTGGTTGACAAGGAGACATTGGAGAGTTGAGTTGACGTTCCACCAAATATGGAAACTAGTGATCCAAAGAAGACCAAAAGTAACGTTGAGAAAGTTAATATGGATGAAATTGAAAGGGCAATGATGGAGCTCTTTCCGGGTAAGGTAGTGGTAGAATTAATCCCTGCTCCAACCAAAATCTATGATTGGAAAGTAGAATGTGCCAACAATTATCTTAAGTGGCGTAAATCTGTAGAGGCATTTATGTGGGGGCGATGAAGGAAGACCATCTCATGACTGACATTTCTGCACAAGATGAACACACTACATCACAGTGGATTAGAGATGAAAAAAGGTTATTTAGCCTATTAAGACAAACTTTGGATCCTAGGATCCTACAAATGGTAAATCATTGCAACATAGTTAAGGAGATTTGGGATCATTTGGAATCTTTATATCATGGCAAAGCTGACTCGTCTCACATGTATAAGGTAATACATGATATTATGAAGAGAGAAAAGAAATTTTTTTTAGAAAATTAATTGAAGAATTAAAACAGGTGATGCCCATTACAGCCAACATGGAAGAAATGCAGAGACAACCTGATCAGATTGGGGCTATGGACTTTTTTATGAGTCTTGGAGAAGAATATAGCAATATCCGATCCCAGATTCTTACTAGAGTGGACCAATTAACTCTAACTGAGGCATATCATTGAGTTCTTAAGACTACATCTGAGTTTCCTGGAGAATGCAAGTCAAAAAATGCTGCGTTTGCAATTATTTTCTCCAATAGAGGAGGTTTGAGGAGATAGAGGAGGAAGATGTGGGGGTCGTGGTGGAAGAGATGCGAGAAGAAGAACACAAGAACTCGATCTTGTTTTTACTGTAAGAAAATTGACCATGTAATAGCCAATTGTCCGCAAGAAGGAGGAGATACAAACTCAGACCATCACTCTGACCGCAGAAGAAGTAATTGCTTTCACTCAATTTCAAGCTATGAGAAGGAACTCTTCCTCATCTAATGTCGCTGCCACATTAGAACATACAGGTACTGTTAGACCCCTAAGTTCCGGAGCACTTCTCAGCTACCTTGATGAGGAGTCTTAGGCAAGAGGTTAGCTGGATTCTCGCATAAGAGAGGCATGCGAAAATACTAAGGCAAATACGGGCGAGTAGGATCAGACTTGGTGCGAATTTTGGTAGAGCATCGGACCTTGTGGAGATTGACTTAGCCCATGCTCGGATGAATGGA
>JANIJH010000009.1:4789491-4806637 GCA_024520975.1 Erythroxylum areolatum | reverse complement strand
AGTGTGTAATTGGGCAGAGAGAATCAATATTCTCCCTGAGGAGCATTGTTTGCTCTGGGCTTGGAAGATTTCCAAGAGTTACCTTTGTATTTGCCGTTCAAGGCTCTGGTTTTTACTAAATAATATACTGCTCTATAGCTGATTAAGCTAGAGTATTCTATCAATGACCCGAACAGATTAGTGTAGAAGATGGAGAATTGCTTGAGGACACTGAGCGATAACAGCAATTAGTGGGAAAACTTAACTATCTCACTATGACCCAACCAGATATAGCCTATTGTGTGAGTGTAGTAAGTCAATTCATAAGCACACCACGCACATCTCATTGGGATGCACTAATGAATATCTTGAGATATCTAAAACGGGCTCCTGGAAAAGGTATGCTCTATTCAAATCATAATCATAGAAAGATAGAAGCATTTTCAAATGCAGATTGGGCAGGTGTCCGGTGATAGACGATCCACTTCAGCTTATTTGTGTGTTTCTAGGAGGGAATTTGATCTCTTGGAAGAGTAAGAAACAAACAGTGGTAGCTAGATCATGTGTTGAATCGGAATATAGGGCTATGTCACAAACCACATGTGAGTTGATGTGGCTAAGACAATTACTTGATTAGATAGGCATCGTTTACAAAATTCCAATGGAGTTATGGTGTCAAGCCGCTCTTCACATTGCTAAGAATCATGTTTTCCATGAGTGAACCAAGCACATCAAAGTTGATTGCCATTTTATCAGGGCAAAAGTTCATTAAAATTTGATTGCATTAAGTCACGTGTGTACTTGAGAGCAATTAGCGGATATCTGTACCAAAACATTAGTGGAGAATCGGGTTGATTATATACGCAACAAGCTGAGTATGATTGATATTTATGCTCCAGCTTAAGGGGGGTGTTAAGGATGTGATAACGTGATAAGAGTAAATCATGGGATATAGTAGTTATCCCATGATTTACTCACAGATACACTTTCCTATTATAATTGTAACTCCTAACATAATGTTGTTACAGCTTTTCCCAAAATATTACTTGTTAACTTCATGAACAGAAAGGTTCAAATCATGCAAAAAACCTTTCAAAGCAACGGGAACATGGCATACATCTACTTTAAACATCGAATCAAGCTCATATCGTTATGAATTTTCAATGCACTAGTCCGAACTCCATGCATCTATTAAGCATGTTCTTTTTTACTAAAAGCCTGAATTATCTTGTCCTCTGAATTGACCAAAAAAATCCCAAACATATCACATTTCAAGTATCCTTGATTCTCCAACATACAAATAAGATTTCACATTCTGGGTGAAAGCATACATGTTAAAGATAATAGTTTTAAACAACATAGGAATTATCCTCCATCATTATCATTAAAATAATTTGGATTTTAATAATACTTACTGGCGCATATTCATATTATTAGTTCTCTATCCATCAATAGAATCAACTCAAGGAGATCATGCACTAAATGAAAGAGAATGTTCTGAAAGTGTCATAAAGAAGGTTGTACCATTAATACCTGTAGTTATTCAGTTCTTCAAATAGTCGAATGCATTGCTCTTTATTAAGAAATCCCATATTCTGTTGAGAATTAACAACAATAGATACAAATAAAGGTCAAGCAATTAACATAAGAGGCAGTGCTACAGCCAGTGAAAAATTTTGAAAACTGATGAGAGCAGAAAATAATTATATCCCTTAAAACACTGAATACATAACGAATACAGCACGACAAATATCTAACACATGCATATGCAAGCTAAACTAATGACTGCATCTGTAGTGGATCCAAGACATTATAAATAATTTATTTTTAGGGTGCAGGTATTGTTTGAGAAGCTTATCTTACCAGATAAATAAACAAGGGCCTTCCTCTAGATGTGTATATTAATGAAGTACTGAAGTTCAAAGTAAAGAAAGTAATTTTGTTGCAGCTTATAACCAAGTTTTCTGCCTACTTGGAGAACAGTTGCAAAATTATCGCAAGAAGAAGACTTCTTATAAGCCCACAAGGTACATTAATCCAATCAAGTAATTCCATCATACATGTCAGAAACTAAAATGTTCTCAATTCCTTGATGGATGTTCCACGTGAAGTAAAACAAAAGTGTAACTCCAACTTTGCAGTTGCACTTATTCTACTCTCTTTAGACACTTGGATACTGCTAATTATAGAGAGGAGACACTAAAATGTCTATTATGAACTACGCTGTAAATGGTGGGGCAACATAAGCTAATACTATTTTCACAAAACAAGATATCCAAATTGGTTTTTGGTATAAGATGTTTAACTAATATTCCACTACAGAATAATATAATTTTCCTCTATGCACAACATAATAACAGTAAATTTTGGAGGATCTCCATAATTCTCAACAATAGATGAAGAGCCCATAAAGGTTGACTGAAACGATAACAAGAATTGTGCAGACAGCCAATTGAAAAGGATGGTAAGAGATGTCCAACCAACAAAGTGATATCAAGCTTACCTGCTTATCAATTAGACTGAAGGCTTTTGTCAACATCCTTCTCCTCATGCAATCCATTTGAGACACTTGTCTTGCCAGCTACAACAAAGGAAGATAGCCAAGCATGTATATTTATATGTATTGTTTAGTTGACAAAATAGACAGAAAGGGCAGAAAAGAGTTGAGAACAAGAAAACATCGTCATAACAGATAGCCAAGCATGTATATTTATATGTGTTTTTTAGTTGACAAAATAGACAGAAAGATTAGAAAAGAGTTGAGAACAAGAAAACGTCATCATAACAGTAGTAAGGAATATGCCTATATCTCTTGATTTTACCTGACTTTTGAAGCTGTCATAGACGACAGCAAGGATCAAGTTAGTGACAAAGTAAACGCCCAGTAGCACGTAAAGAACAAAAAATAGGCAATACCATCGTGAAGCCCTGCATAAGAATTTAGAAAAGATTGATATAGGGATTTATTCAACCAAATCTATCACCAAAAAGAAGTCGATCATTCAAAATTGAAATAAACCTTTATTCAACTAACAAAACCATATATGTACTATCTCAAAACTCTTATAAAAAAACGGAAAAATATAACTACATCATATTGCAATTATAGTTGTTTTACGAGACAATTTCAAAATTTATTAGTAAGTTCAGTCGAATCTGTGTAATGGCCTTATTTCATTTGACTGTTGAATTTAACAATCTCTTGAGAAGACAAAAATCTAATAAAGCCTTAGTTTCATATATTAGAACACATAATTACAAAATGAGTACAAGAATAATTCCACTAGCTTTACATAATTCACTTCAAAGAATGAACGTATCTATTGTATCAAAAACCTAACCCATAGCCAAAAGGGTGGAACATTAATCTTACAAATAGAGTCAATTAAATCCAGTACTAAATTCGGCAATCTATAAAATAAAGCATATATTTCTGTCAAATTTTGAATATGAACTGTATTTTTTTCCCCCTAAGAAATCAACAAATTCCAAGTTTCTTATTATATTATAACTCCACAAACTATTAATATGGGAAGAAATTAATAACCAAAAATAGAATACAAAGTTTAGAGATAATAACTGGTGAACAAGTTCAATATAAGCATCCGTGTTTATTTGATATCAAAAAATCCAATAAACAAGTTAGCACTGTCACCTTTCCCTTTAGAATTAAAAATGAAAAAAGACAATTAATCTAGGTTATGGAATGTGGTTAGTAATGGGAAAATTATTGTTTTTTAATTACATTCTACATAGTGTAACTAAAAGTTGGTGTTAAATACCAAAATTAAAATTAGAATTCTAGAATTTTAGAATCTCAAATATCATGACATAATATTACCTACTATTTATATCATTCTTCCTTATAAATATGGACTCATGTAATATGTAACATATATATAATACCAATAAGAAAGATGTAACACAAAATACTAAGAAAAATAAACAATTTTTGTCAGAACAACTTACTTGTAAGCAGGTATCCAAACATCTGGATTGTTTGACGTAGTAAATAAGATAAACATTTGATATAGTGTCGTACCATACGAAGTGAATACTAATTTTCCCTGTTGGGTATCTTCAAACATGACATAGGCCAACCAACTTGAGAATAGAAGAAACAAAAGCCACAAAGCCTATAATTCAAAGTAGCAAGACAACATAGTGTGAATATTAAAAAAAATTGTGCAAAATCCTAGAAAATAATACCAAACTACTACATAAGAAATCAATAATAAATTATTATAACTATCAGCAGCACAAGTAAAGTTGAAAAGCGATATAACGAACCAAGACATTGAAGTATGTTTTAAGCATCCCAAACAAAATAAGTATGCTTCTTTGCAAGTCCCTGATGAAGAAAAGGAGAGGAAATATTACGAACTTGAAGTTTCTTGATAACCAAAACAATTAAAACACAATCTCAATAATTGTGACATGTGAAAGTGCACATTTGTCGCTTCCAAGTATCTATTTAATGTATTTCATCACTAGTTGAAGTCTAAAAATAATGATAACATCAGACAGCATAAATATCTAGATTATAGACAAAAAAGAAAAGAGATAATAAAGCAATTGAATCACTTCCTATCAAGTGATCAATTTAAACAATATTAATTCATAACTTCTTGTCAAAACATTTTACTTCAATATTATGATACTATTCTAGAAACAGAGAATTACTATTAACTAATATGTGCATCCTTGCTCCTTATTAATAATGACCTAATGTTTAAATGTAAACAAATTTAGTAATAAATATCTAATCCTTAGTCTTTTGGGCTGCAGATGTAAGCCTTTATGGTCAATCCATTTAAATTATGTATTCATCTTTCTCTCATATAGACTGCTTTTAAATGTTACAGTTTCCTACTACTGATAGGTTACTAAAACTCAAATAAAATATAATATCCTATCTACCACTATTTCTTCCCTGTTGTGATAGTTGAAGGAAATACTTTTTTTTCCCACAATAAGGATGCACAAGGAATACATTATCCCTTGAACCAAAAATTTTATCTCAAATTGCACCACAGTGATACTAACAATTGCAAAAATTGTTGACAACATGACATCTCATTGACCATTACTTCCATCAGAAGTAAGAAAATATATCATGCTTCTATGTACCAACAATGAAACACCAAATGAATGAATTGGGGAAAAAAAAATGAAAAGAGCTCATATGCTAGCATGGCAATCAAAACTTTATTAACAAAAGCCCATCTATGAAAATATATATGATTAAAATGATAGCAATACAATAATTTTCAATTTCACTTCATTCTAAAAAAAAATTAAAAGATAAAAGATAAAACTAAATAGGAAAAAGTAGTGTCTAACATTTGTAGTACCTCACATTTGCTACCAAGGAGTGCCTAATCTAATAGACTAAATTTTATAGCGGGTGAAATTTAGATTTGCTATTGTATATTACCTGTTAGCTAATAGAAGTAGTGCCATAACGAAAAGAATACATAGTCTAAACTTGTACAAAAAGGTTCTAGATCAATATAAGCATGTTTTTGATACCAAGTTTCATTAAGATCTTAGGAAGAACAAGTTACAATGCCATCAAACTAATTTGTCGTTCATTAATTTCAGCTACAATTAGATGAAAAAAATGGACAACTTATGTTGAAACAATCCAACATGCACATGAAATGTGATAGAAACCTGTGTAGTGCTTTACGTAAATCTAGATTCAAAGAGATGGTATAGGTATGGATACAAAGTGAATATACATTACAGAAAATGCATGTATTAATGATAGTACCTAATGCTGATTATGAAAAAGATAACCCTTATGTATGGCGCAATTCTGACAGGTAGGAAATTTAGAGCCACCGGAGACAAGTAGAGTGTATAAACTAGTAAATCAGCAACCAAAATTGATAAACATATGACCTGAAAAGTCCATCCATTATCCATTGTCATCAAAAGAAACAAAGATCAAAATATCATTCGGATGAAGAGATCAATTACAATGCAAAAAGAAATAATTTTTTTAAAGAACCAAGCGAGAACTCATTATTTATAGAACACCTAGCCTAACAATCACAAAACAGTTTCAATAAAAGAAACCACAGCTAAGTACCTTCAGTCTATTAAGAGGATTTTTCCAATAGATATAAAGCCCTTCATAGGAAATTGGAAAGAAAATATGCACAACCAGTATAACAAGAGTCACCCCCTGCACAAGAAAAGAAACTCAAATGTGATTTGAAAACTATGCCCCCTGCACAAGAAAAGAAACTCAAATGTGATTTGAAAACTATGTACACAAATCGTGATTCCTTGAAAGAGTATATGTGTCATTGCAAGCATTGTTTGGGAATTTCAGGTTAATTAAATACTACCATTATTGCATATAGCAGTCAGGATAAGGACAAATGCACATAGGTGTGCACACCAAGTGTTGCTCATTTTGGAAAGACAAATTTCCAAAATCCATGGCATAATAAAGCAAGCATAACTTATTTCCAATAAGAATCATCTAGACAAATGTAGGCAATCATCCAAGAAGTGACTATGCTATATTCAACTAAATGCGACTCTGATATGTGGGTTTTAGATGGAGTTGGTAAAAAGACAACGAAGCCCCTAGCAAGGACTAACTCCAAAAATTAATCACATAGTTAAGGAAAAGCAGTGGCAGTTTGTGTTTGGCAGTTTGTGTTTGGCAGATTGTATCTCTTTCAGAGAAAAAGAAAGAGTTCCTTTTAATCAACATGAAAAATAGAAAAGAAAGAAAGAAAAGGATACAACACCAACCTTGTGTTTTAACCAAGCTTAAAAGCAAAGGGAAGAGAATGGAAAGAGATTGAGGAGAAGGGATGAAGAGGGTAAACTGTTGGATGGGAGAAATGGCCTTAAACAGCTGATTTTGATATTACCAGTTTTATGCATCCACAACTATCTTTTTTAGGAAACTTGAGAATGAAAATATAAGACCTTCAGATGTCTCCTTACTGAAAATAAATTTACCAACTCAAGGCTAGCAAGATTTTAAACTTCAAATCTTTTCAGAAGGGCATTCCATCACTCCTCAAGTTATGATCTTCTAAGCAGTAAACAACATTCACATCAACTAATCATTCAGTACATTAAGATAACTAACAAAAGAATGAATGTCAAACAAAGAATATGAAGTAATTACCTCAAAAATAAGAGACTCTGCATCACTAAAGTAAGGCAACTGCCCAAGATAGTAATACTCCCTATCATTACAGGCACGACTCGAACACCACAAAGGCTTCTCCAAGAAATTAAGGACTAACAGCGCAAAGTAATTTAGCGTCCAAAGGATGTCAAACTGAATAAAGACGAAATAGAGCTTCGCCACACTCTCAAAATCTGGTCGATCAAGAATTTGTTCGGGCAGGCCGACACCATCTTCAGCCTTCAAAGCACATTTTCCAACCATCAAAATTCAGAACACAAGATAAATATAATCAAGACAACAAGACTAATATAATCAAAACAATCACTTGGCTCAACACATAGCATTAAGTAAAACACAAGAACACTTAGTGACACCAAAATAAAAGAACATTATGTAGTGATCCATAACAGAGTTAAAACGACGTGAAAGAAAAAGGAAGAGACCAGATCGACGAGGGCAGCAGCCTTTTGATAACGAGTGCCATGAGTGATGGCATCGGAGCGGCGGTTAAAGGCAGTGGCTGTATCACTGGTCCTTCTATGAGAGCTGGTTTCTCCGAGAAGATGCACATCCATTATGAACTTTGAAATTTTCCGCATGAATAAGTGATGGTATATTATATATAAATAGTAATAATAATATTATTATTATTTACAACAGTAATTGCCACTTGGCAGCCGTGATGGAGGCCTTTCGGCTTCGTTTATCTTCTTCCTTTGTCGGCTGAACAGGTGGCGAACTCGCTGGCCCACCGAAATTATGAAAGATAATGACTGATGATGAGAGTTGAATTTGTCAATTTTTAATTTTATTCTTTTTAATAATTTTAAATAATAATAATAAATAATTTTAAAATAAGTATATTCCGAACCTCAATATTCGTCAACCATAACATTTCCAAAATAATTAAAACAAATCATAAATTAATGGAAATTTTCATGAGCTCAACTCTTTATCAATTAAATTAAATGTTGGCATAATATTATTTTATATTTTTAAATAAAAAGTAAACTTTAATGTCAAATAATTAATTTTTTAAATAAAGTAAAAAATAAATTCTACTCTCACATGATAACAAGTGGCACTATTTATTTCTGTTTTAAAAACTGGACTGGATCGGTCGGTTCGTTCGGTTCAACCGATGACTGGTCGATTATTCGGTCCGGTTCATCCTTAAAAATCAGTTCTCAATTGAACCAGTAAGAACTGGTCAAAACTGATCAATTGATCGGTCCGGTTTGACCGATCCGACTACTTGTTCAATAAAATTTTTATTTTTTTTATTTTTTGTATATTTTGCATTTTTAAAATATTATTAATATTATATATAATTAAATAAAATTATTGCATAATTAAACCGGTAACCAATAAAGTCTCCGGTTCGATGAACGGTCCGGGTTTCAAAACACTGCTATTTATACATTTTAGAGAATAACTCTTACTTGTTACATAACAATAAGGCGCGTATTTATATCTTTTAAATAATAGGTTCTACTTGTTATGTGATAAAAAGACCCATTTTTATTTTTATTTAAAAATAAAAAATAATACGGCATTATCATTCAGTAATGTGACATTTAGCTGTTGAAGAATTAACTTGTTAAATTTTCCATCCACTTAAAATTTGTTTTAAATATTTTTAAAACTTTAAGGTTTAATTTAAATACTTCAAAACGTTACGACCTTTTCTATATTTTATTGTAAATGTTAGAGAATTAATGTGTATTTTTAGCCGCTACAATTTCAATCTCCGAACCTTCTTATTTTAGTCTTTAAAATTTTCCCTAATCACGGACTTTTCAATAACGAGTTGATGAAAATGCGAATGCAATATGATATTTATATGATAATTGCACAAATGAAATGTCAATATGCATGGACGTGCCACATCACCATGATGATAACGTGTCATTCAGCTAATTGCCCCCTCTATATTTTCAGCCAATATAATAATGCATATAGAATTGTAAATCCACATTGTGAAGTGTGTTAAATTTCGTGTACTTGAAGGGTTCAAGTAAAAAGTTATTAATAGCAAAATGACTAAATTGAAAAATGTTAATAAAAATAGGACTTAATTGAAAAATTATCAACTTCATTCTAGTTATACGACTAAAACATTTTTCACAATTTTAAATATTAAAAAAATGATTAAAATAGTAATGCATTAATCTTATCATACAATATATTGCTATACTAATGAATGCAAATTATATATTTAAACATATCTTAAACATCAACACTAGATTAAAAATATACACACTAGATCTATTATTTATGTAAAACGATGGAGTAAACTACATTTACAAACGGAGTCACGAGCTCCTCCCTTCCTTTAAGAAATGTCATGAAATAAATAAAAAATCTTCTAAAAATTTAAAACTAAATAATGATGTCAAAAATGCAAGAAGGAAAACTAAAAAGGAGAATTACAACCATCAAACAAAATCATGATTAATACATTTTTTGTATGGTTGATTAATAATTATTATTGTTATAGGCATCAATTCAATACCTAATAGTTATGTCTTTAGGGAGAGGGGGGAACATCTCACTATATAACGTACTACTTAAGAAAAAGGTTAAAAATTATAAAGATTTTATTTGCTTTTGAAGTATACAAAGTAAGGTTAATTAGTATAATAAAACATATATGAACTATAATATTTGAGGTATAACCATTAATCAATCCTGATGAGTTAGGCGACAAAGAGTATAAAGGCATTGTTTACAGATTGCATGAATATAGAAATTCTTAAACTTTTATAAACTAGTAAACTACATGAATATAGAAAATCCTAGTTTGTCATCATGCCATGTTTGATTACAAGTACCTAAGCATAGGGAGCTTTAACATATTTTTACGAAAATTTATTACTTTCTTTAGACATTCTCTCTTTTATGATTTTTATGGTCTAAACAATGAAATAAAGGTTTAGAGCTAGGACGAAGGAGTTGCTCAAAAGTCTAGCTATAATAATCATAAAGAAGCAATGGTTAGGAGGCAACTCAACAATATAGGTGTTTTTGTTTTGAAGGGTAGTTTGTAGGATCTTTATTAATATTTTAGTTATTTTTATAGTTTTAGTTTAATGGTCCAAATTTTGTACTTGATATTTGATAGAATTCTACAGGCTATGAAGGCAACATCACTCCTTACTTTAGAGTAGATTTTACTAGCATTGGACGGATGCCAATAAGGTTGAAAATCTTTTACTATCGGGGGAGTATTAGTTATCTTTACCCCATCCTTTATTTTTTATTGTTCTTACGGGTTTTTTATTTCATATTTTTTTATTGTTCATACATGTTTATATATTAAGGAAAATGTACAAATTAAGTGTAAGGGAGGGACTTAGCAATTAAATTTGCCATTTTTATTTTACTTAGCTTAATAATGAACAATTTGGAAAATAGTTTCCAAAGTATGTTAGTCAAGATGATTTATTATGAGTTTGGTTGTGATTATGATTTTATTTATTTTGGAAAATATTTATAAGTTCTAATGATTAAGTTGATTTCAATTTAGTTCACTAATTTTGAAATCAACTAGATGGCATCTCACTGTATAATGTACTACCTAAGAAAAAGGCTAAAAATTATAAACATTTTATTTGCTTTTGAAGTACAAATTAAGGTTAATTAGCATTAGTAAAAGATATATGAACTATAATATTATAACTTCATTAAGAGTGTATGAGGTATAACCATTAATCAATCCTGATGAGTTAGGCAATAAAGAGTATAAAGGCATTGTTTATAGATTGCGCGAATATAGAAATTCCTAAACTTTTATAAACTGTATGAATATAGAAAATCCTAGTTTGCCATCATGCCATGTTTGATTACACGTACCTAAGCGTGGGGAGCTTTAACATATTTTAATGGAAATTTATTAGTCTCTTTAGACATTCTAAAAAATTAAACCCTTTTATGATTTTTATCGTCTAAACAATGACTTAAAGGTTTAGATCTAGGTTGAAGAAGGAGTTGTTGAAAAGTCTAGCTACAATAATCATAAAGAAGCAATGGCAAGGAGGCATCCCAATAATATAGGTGTTTTTGTTTTGAAGGGTAGTTTGTAGGATTTTCATTAATATTTTTGTTATTTTATATTTTGGGTTCAATGGTCCTAATTTTGTACTTGATATTTGATAGAATTCTACAAGCCATGAAGGCAACATCACTGCTTACTTTAAAGTAGAATTTATTAGCATTGGACGGATGCTAATGACATTGGATAAGGCTAGAAATCTTTTACTGTCAATGGAGTATTAGTTATCTTTACCCCATCCTTTATTTTTTATTGTTCTTATAGGTTTTTTATTGTTCATATTTTTTTATTGTTCTTACATGTTTCTATATTAAGGAAAATGTACAACATAAGTGTAAGGCAGGGGCTTAGCAGTTAAATTTGTTAATTTTTAATTAGCTTAATAATGAACAATTTGGGAAATAGTTTCTAAGGTATGTTAATCAAGATGATGTATTATGAGTTTGGATGTGATTATGATTTTATTTATTTTGGCAAATATTTATAAGTTTTAATGATGAAGTTGATTTCAATTTAGTTTATTAATTTTGAGAATAGATACTCAATTTGCATTAAGATACTTCATGCAAAACATACATCGGGTTAAATGTGAATCTTTTTAAGCATTTTCATTACCCTGCATACATTAAAAAATATTAGTATGTGAATAAGAAGCATAAATAACTTCACTTTGTTGGTTTTGTAACAATAAAAAGGTTAAAGATAAAAAGTGGTGCTAATAGCCATTTGAGATAGTGACTTAGTTAAGTAGTCAGAGGTATTCATAATTAGTTAAGTAGTTAGAGGTATTCATAATAAGCTGTGTACTCTTGCATAAAAAGGCTAGGTAACTCTTCAAACAAGCTTATAAATACTCTTATATTGTTTAAATTTAACATTTTGCTTTTAATAAGGGGTGTGAAAATGTTTACGATTTTTACCTTTTTTCATATATGTTCATTTTATGCATTAAGTGGAATGATGTAACTTGAGTTGAAATTTGATGAATTGTGGAGTGAATTGGATTGATTTATAATTTGATGTAAGTAACTAAATGATTAACAATTCAATAAGCTTTTTAATTAAATGAATAATAGAGAATATTGATGAATATCTTTGATTCATTGTCCTATAGTTATTCTGCTTCTTTACTTATCCTTAACTCTTGACTACATGATCTACATAGCCTCTTGCTCCTATCCTTTTTCTTTACACCTTATCCTTCTTTTCCTTATTTTCTTTTTCTTGCTCATTCTTTCTATTATTTCCTTCTCTCTCTTTTTGACTTTTCTTTTTCATATTTTGCTCTTTATTTACTTACCATTTTTTGTAATGTTAGACAATACAATAACTCTCTTGCCTTCCTTTGAGCCTTTCCCGCCCTTGTTTCCCACCCCAATAATGTGCCTTCCAATTCTTCTCTTAGTCTCCTTGTAGCTCCTATTCCTTTTCTTGAGCACCTAGATTAGCAAGTTACTACTAGGAGAACTTGGACTCATGTGGTTGGAGAAAGCAACTCCGAGATCAGACTTAACTTTTTCCCTCCTAAAAATATTGTAGTAGCTTTTCCAATTGATACTTTTAAGGTAGAAGTTAAAAGATGGGGTTCCATGCTTATAGGATTTCTTAGACAAGAGAGTAGCATTTCTAGTTATGAAATTCTGGGCAAACAATCAGTATGGATTCGTGTCCATAAAGTCCCTCTAGAAAATTAGACAACGTTTGGATTAAGCCATATTACTAGCATATGTGAGACCACTTTGTTTATATGAACCTACAACTTAAATAACCAAAATTAATTATGCGAGAATTTATATTATTGTTGATGCTTTATAGGATTTACCTGAAGAAATTCCCATCATAAGGCTTAATGAAAACTTTGAATTAGTTAAGGATCTAGTTAAAAACACTCATGCTTGGAGACCTTCTATTAAGGCCTTAAAAAAATCTAAAAACCTACAAGTAAAGTATTTAAATCAGGCTTCTCACATGCCATGATAGAAGAAAGGAATAACACTAATTAGGTAACTATTAAGTCCCTTTCTGTTGCTAGTATAAATGTTGATATTTCTACCCTAATAGAATTTCTAAAAACACCTATGACTAATATTTTAAATAAGTTAGACAAGTTTAACTCTTATGATGTTGTAGAAACTAATAATATTAACTCTATCATAATGGAACCCTAAGATCTTACTCTCATTCCCAATGGCAACACAGAAGAGAGTGGCACAAAAAAGGATAATGTTGGTAATGAGCTTGGAGTGGAGAAGTTGAAAGATAATACTTAATTCACTATCATTGGCAGGAGGAAGCCCAACAGGAAAAAAGAGATCTTCTTCCTTTGGTATATGCAAATGATTGTCATTACTTGGAATGTTAGGGATATGAACTCCCTAACCAAAAAGATACTAATTAGATACTTTTTTTTAGAGAATAAAACCTTGATTATAGGCATTATTGATTCTAGAATTAAATGTGATAGATGTGACATTCTTAATTTTTGCCTAAGTCTTAGAAACTAGTTGGCAATTACAATACTCATCCTAATAGAAGGACACTAGTTTTTTTAATCTAGAATTGAATTCTCTAGTGTTGGATTGAGTAATACACTTTAGAATCAACATCAAAGTTTTTAATCTTATCATATTTATCTCCTTCTCTACAATTTCAACCATGCTTTCCAAAAATCTTATCTTTTGGCCTAGTTAAGGGAAACGTCCTTAACAATCTGTGAACCTTACATGCTACTAGGAGACTTCAATGCTACCATGTTTCCTTATGAAGTTGAAGGTTTCTTCTCTCCCATAACTCATTGTAAGGATTTAAAAAATTGTTTCAATGAATTACTAGTTACTAATATCCCTTTTGGAGGAAGCTTTTTCACTTTGAGCAATAGGCAATCTTTTAATTCATTCCTTTGGAAGAAGCTAGATAGCAGCTTCATCAATATTGAGTGGTTTTAAGCTTTACCTCATTCCAAATCTTCTTCCTTAACTAGAAAGATATTGTAGTTAATCAATCAAAGGTTAGACGTTAATAGTTTGTACTAAAGATATTATCATAAAATAGGAATTGCCATAGTCTAATAAACTATAAATTAAATTGAGTAGTGAAATCATGATTGTATGACGAGTTCTAGGGGGATTTGAAGTTTAGGTGTCATTGTCTTTATTAATTGTTTATAAGTTTAATCTTTGTTCTGGTTTATCAATTATATTAAATCATTTTAGTTTATTATTTTAATTTTTCATTTGATTATTTATCATCACAATTATTTATTATATTAGATAATAAAAGGACGATACACACTAGTAATTTTAGTCCTCGTAAGACTGACCCATACTCACTAGTACTAATAACAACTACACTATGCACTTATGATTTAAAGCTAATTCACATAAGTGTTCATATCATTTTTCTCTCATTAGCTCACTAACTAAAGCCTTCAAAGACTGAGAAATAGAGAACCTAGGAATATAAAGTTTAGCTAGTTTCTCTTTCTCTCCCCCTCTTTTTGTCTTTTGGTTTCCCTCTATGGATTAATCGAACAAAATTACATGAAACCTATAGTGATAAAAAAAAATTTGTTCTAATGAGAGAAAATGATTGGAGCCAATTTTTTCCCCTTTATCTACAAGAACTTATTATCAGATGCATTATATGTTCTTTACCATTGACCAAAACTTTCAACCAGATAAAAATTAATAAAGTTATTACTTCCATGTTACATATATAATTAAAGTAGTTCTTACTTGGAGTGAATATTTTGTGTCTAAAATGTAACACCCCACTCCCGTAAGACCCGAACCCGTCATCGATGGTGATATCCGAGTTCTTGCCCTGCGATGGTGGCGTGCTACATCACTCAGTCAAATCAAAGCATAATTTTTTTTGAAACATCATACACTTACACTATAATAAGTTGCGGAAAACAAATCTTACAAAACAAGATCAGTAAATACAATGACCACGAGGGTCCTCTTATAAATACACCATAATAAGATACCAAAGTTATCTCTCTACTGCATACGCAACTGATCCCGACCTCTTCTATTACTCTCAAGCGATCACAATACGCCCGTTGCTTAACAGAGTATTGTTCTGAGTCCTGAAAAATAATTGCAAATTTTGGGTGAGTTTTGCGAACTCAATGAGTGACCATCATCGATTGTCCGCTCAATTCATGCAATGATACCAATTTATAACATATATTCGCATTGCTGCGTAATTAATCACATTTCACAATTCACATACATCTAACTTTATTTCACACTTTCACAATATTGCACATTCACACATTTACAGAATTCCACATTCATATATCCCATTTTTGATACATACATATTTCACTCACTTTCCACTTATTAACATTTCGCTGCGACCGAGTGCCTAAGCTGTCCCATTGAAGGGCTCATTAATATCTGTCCCTTATCCGATAGTAGATATAGGGCTCATTAATACATTGAGCTTAAGGCTCTAAATCACTTATGAGCTCAAAGCTCATTTTCACATTTTAAGCTAAAAGCTTTGATCGGTGGCAACTCTAGTCGGTGGCAACTCTAGTCAATAGCCATTATAATTCATACAACACTAGGCATATCACAATTTATCATGATTTCACATTTTGAAATACCCCATGATTGTTATCACATCAATATCTGGTATTTTGCCATTCATTCAATCAAATATATCAAAAACAGAAGTAGCATGAAACACTTTTTAAATTTATTACATTGTTGTGACGAAGAACCCTAAACTGTCCCTGTAAGGGCACATTAATCGTTGAGCCATAAGCTCTGAAACTGTCCCAATAAGGGCTCATTAATCGTTGAGCTAAAAGCTCTGAAACTGTCCCATTAAGGGCTCATTAATCGTTGAGCTAAAAAGCTCTGAAACTGTCCCATTAAGGGCTCATTAATCGTTGAGCTAAAAAGCTCTGAAACTATGGCTGCTCTGGTCACAACTATCATTTACTGATTATGCATTCGTGCATGAACGACATATGCCACAATTCAATCACTTTATTCACATATTCATAAACCACAATCATTTCCAAATTACCGCAATCGAACAAATGACTCACAATTGTCACATAAAATCACAATCACAATTTCACATACCCATAACACTTCTATAACATATCATACCATTACTCCGGACTTCTGTCCGGAGTTCACAATTAATCACTGTCCCACCATTATTCTCCACATAATCATAATCACATAATTATGACACATAATAATTGGAGAACCGTCTAGGTCACTCACTTGACTTCTGCGCTAACGCCTGGAAGTCCCGGCAACGTTGGTGGGCTGACTTTCCAATGTGCCTCTATCACAAGTCAAACACTCATATATTTAACACATCGTCCAATTCAGCAATAATGCACATGTAGCAATTTAACAATATGTACTATGCACTTTCGTGACATTCCGGCACTATCCCAAAAATTCCCATCACAATCTTTCCTCAATATCAGAACTCAATAGACACTAAAATCGTTCACTCTGTTTCAGAAAAATCCAAAAATTATTCTCTAACTAGATACGGACTATCTTTTTGTCGAAACCATATTTTACACTACACTTACATCCAAAATTGAGAACTTTAAAAGACTGATTCAACACTTCCCTTTTTCATAAACGGATAGACCCTTGTCTCTAGTTCATAACAAATCCGAAATTATATCGTTTGAATGTCAGTCTAAAAAGTTATGGCTTAAAAACCAAAATATGACTTGTCAGAGAACAGTAGCTCGCCGCGGCGAGGGTGCACGTGCACCGCGGCGTGCACACTCGCCTGCGTCGTGACGTGCACGCTCGCCTACGTTGCGGCGTGCGCATGAGCACGTCGCAACGTGCGAGCCCCGTAAGCCTTCCAAGACCTGATTTTTCAACGATTTACAATCAAATTCTTCATCTTTCATCATATAATTCATCTATATCCCAAATCAACACTCATACATC
>JANIJH010000009.1:4774510-4789391 GCA_024520975.1 Erythroxylum areolatum | reverse complement strand
CCTTTCCCTTTTACCTTAAGACTTATAATCTTAAGTGTCATACCCAACATGCCCTTATACAAATTCTTTTAACTTCACTATTTCAATTTCGAAAATTTCAACTCTTAGGGACCGAATTGAAATTTCAATTCCTTCAGAATTACACACTTTCATGCCTATCAATTTCCAATTCAATTAATTTATTCACTTTGGCTTTCATAAACCTCTCCAAATTTCAATGTCTCATGATCAAACAAAATTCCTAAATCATGTCTTTAATTTATAGAGTCAAATTGACAATTATTTGTCAGTACCGGAATCTCATCGGTACTCACTTGGCAATTTTATATAGAATACACTTAAATCATTTCAATTTCATTTTTCAAACACAAAAATCACATTTTCACTAAAATTTCACTTATAAGCACATAAGCCAGGAATTGTCACGAATGCAAGTACAATCATGTGCATTTGCAAAAGTTACCAATCATATCCATATAAAGGCCAATTTATGCATGTATAAAACATACTCACAATCTGATCCAAATTTACCAGTTTATCCTTCCCATCGGTGATGGGATGTTACAATTCTCCCCTCCTAATAAAAATTTCATCCTCGAAATTCATTTTGACACTGAATACTGTAGGGGTATTGTTATCACATTCACTCTTTTATTTCTCATTTCATCATTCTATTCGATGTTCCCTTTATAACATAACAATCGCTGTTATCAATAGGTCTCTCAATCCTTTGTTTAGGTATCATACTTGGTCAATTATGCCCCTGATGAGTTTTCAGAAAATTCAACTCGTTAATACCAATTTCAGCCCCACAAATATCACATTAAAACAATCTTAGTCATAAAATCACTTATAATACAAAGTCCCATTTTTGCCATCTTTTAATATGAACCACTTTATGTCACACTTAATTTCCCTTATTACCAAGTATCTTATCGAAATACGTATCGGTATTCATACTCTGTCCCCTCACATTCTTTTTTCCATATAGACACAATAACCACTTTATTCGGATTTTGAAAATCAATACACTTACTACTTTACTCGCTAGTGGTATCCCAAATTTGCTCTGACTTTAACTCTAGGTGACCCACTCTTTTTGTTGCCTCATCCAGAAAAATAATGAGTTTGGCTGCAATCACTTTGCACTATACCTTTTATGCGAAAATATTTCCAGGCGTAAATGCCTCATACCTTTATCCAATAATTCAGATTACAAGGAACTCAAATACATATTCACTCAGATTGACTTTTTTTTGTCGCCAATTTCTCTTTTGAGGTCCCCTTACAAGGACTTCTCTTTATTTGGTAGTACGCATATTTTATGCCATCAAAAACCTCAAATTCACAGTTCGGGCTTTCCTAAGTCCTTTTTGCAAAACCGATATTACTATTCCATATTTGGTAAATTGTTACTCTTTGCTCCGCTTTAACTTATCACTATACCCACTTTATTATACTAAAATGAGTAACCCAAAATCCACATGTGGTACTTTACTATGCAATGATCTATTCAATACTGTTGATTTGCACAATAACTGTGTTTGGACAGATTCCTTTATAAAATCTTTCAATCCTTTTCAATTCCCGTCTTTCGTTAATCTCTACTAATCTGTCTATGTATACATAAATCAAATTTCCAATCCTTCAAAACCCATTATTAATACAGCATCTTTCAAATCATAAATCCAAATTCAGCTGTCCTTAAGTACACAAAATCAATTTACTATTGCAATAGAATGTATCTTAATCTCTCGAGGGAATTTGTTATAGATAGCTCGTGAATTCCTCAAAAATTCTTTTTACAAAACTCATTAATGCAGTCACATATATTTTGCACACTTTTTCAATATATACTAAGTCTCTCATTGATATCATGTTGCTTGTTAACACTAATAGATATAACCTCAAAACTCATTTTGCTCATGTATAATTCTTGTAATTCCTTGAATAACTAATCCTTCAATACAGTCGTACTTTCACTTGCTATCCTCTATTGTCTTAGAATTTCTTTTTTCTCAACAAATTTCAGTAGCCCTTTCAATTTCCCAAAGACTCCACATTGACTTATGCTACTGTCTGTCCATTTTTACCAGTTGATCCCTATATTCAATCTATCTCCAATTGGAAAATCCCCCATCAGAGGTACATTTTGTAATTCACTATAATTCACAAACATATTTCCACAGTCTATGATGTGGCCCAAATTTCACCTCACAATAACAAAACTGTCTCATCGAATTGCTGAAATCCACTTATATACCTATATAGTTGGATACTTTACATCAACAAAGGATATACACTCCCATTAGCCTTTTCTAACTCTTATACTTGAGTCTTTGCTATGGATGTAATTCCACTATTCACTTTTGACTCACCCATCATTCATTTCAAATTTATTCTATCATTGATCATACATCGAATTAACCAACTTATCCTTTCACATTGATTTTTTTATACTAATCACACTATTATCCATAATCCCTTGTTCATCAATTGATTCCCATGATTTCTTTATATCTCAAGAAAAAGTATATCAATTCATATCATAATTGATATGATCAAAACATCCTCGATAATGAGGCTCAATGAGGAAATCAAACAATTTTAGTAACTCAAATACCCCAGTAGATACCAAATCCTCACATCTTACTTAGAGATGTGTTAAAGTCAAGTCTCCCATTAATCACATTCGCAAATGCGACATATCTCCAATTAACTCTAGATAACATATCTTTCCTTGTTCCAGCCCATGGTTGGGGTTTACCATATAATCATAACAGAAATCGATTTTTGTAGGCTCATATCAGGCCCTGCACTTTTTCTTCACATTAACTCACGTAACACACGTATTGACGGCGATTCTGCTCCAATTTTTCGGTATTTATCACTTTTCTAACATTTTCCATACTACCCATCATGTATCACATTTTATCACTTGTAAAATCATGTTCCTCTCATTTCCTCATCCATGTGTATATTCTCAATCCATTCAAAATTATAACTGCAGAAGCATCAATGGAATGAAACCTCATTTTCACAGGCAAAATATTTTGTTACATCATAACTTTTCTCACATTTCACTTCCACATCCCATTGACTTATTTCTTTTAACCGACTTGCACACTTTAATCTCACATTTGCCGTTTCTTCCTAACAATTCTTCACTTATGATACAATACATTCCATCATACTCATGTCAACACAAATACAATGAATCTATATCTACCTTTTTCTCATTTCCACTTATCCCCTTTTATCGGACATGCACATCAGAATCATAATTGCCTAGTCATCCCTGGGCTTTTGATCAAACATAGACACATTCTTATGCTAACTCATTAACTCTTATCACTTTTAACCGATATTTTTCTCATATCCAAATTTAAACTTTCCAGGCTATCGCAAATTTTGTTTTCGTTCAACCCGATTTATACACTTCAAGTCTCATTATTCGATTCGATATCACTTCTTTCCTAAATCAACCCATACCACTGTTTTCACTTTCATAACACATTTGAGGGTTATAACCATAGCACAATGTGAATGTCATTAACACTCTGTAGGACCTCGACCTCTCGGGCCTCGCGTCCACAGGACCTCGGCCTCTCGGGCCTCGAGTCCTCAAAAGGGCCTCGGCCTCTCGAGCCTCGAGCCCTCATGGTTTTACTTTTTCCATTCCCAATTGCCCATAATTCACATTGACTCATATGCTGATTTATCATTTCTTTTCTCACTCTGGAGCACTTAACACTTGTTCATGTGTATGACTCATACCCATAGGACTCAGACTAGGGATCAGTTGCCAAGGTCTGCTATGACATGTCTTTACTGTATACGATTTGACCTATCTTTCAGAGAATGCCCAAGTAAGTTCGTACTTCTGGGCTCTGATACGACCTAAATGTAACACCCCACTCCCGTAAGATCCGAACCCGTCATCGATGGTGATATCCGAGTTCGTATCCTGCAATGGTGGCGTGCTACATCACTTAGTTAAATCATAGCATAAATTATTTTTTTCAAACATCATACTCTTACACTATAATAAGTTGCAAATCTTACAAAACAATATCAGTAAATACAATGACCACGAGGGTCCTCTTATAAATACACCATAATAAGTTACCAAAGTTATCTCTCTACTGCATACGCAACTGATCCCGACCTCTTCTATTACTCTCAAGCGATCACAATACGCCCGTTCTTCATCTTTTCAACGATTTACAATCAAATTCTTCATCTTTCATCATATAATTCATCTATATCCCAAATCAACACTCATACATCATTTTCCAATTCATATCAAACCCATATCATTCACAAAGCATCAACAATTCATCCATAATCGACAACCCTAAAAACCAATATAGATAACCCATTCTTTCATTTTTAATGCTCAAAATATGAATCAAACAACTAATCAAGAAGAAGGGAGCTTAAACTTACTTGATTTGGCATTAGAAATCCCCAAACAATTCAAGATTTCCACAAAAACTCAAACCTTTCTCTTCTTTTCTTCTTCTTCCACGGTTTCCTCCTCCTTTCTTAAGCAAATACCTAATTTCCTCTTCTTTTTATACTCTTAAGAAGGGTGAAATACCCATTCTAGCCTTTCCCTTTTACCTTAAGACTTATAATCTTAAGTGTCATACCCAACATGCCCTTATACAAATTCTTTTAACTTCACTATTTCAATTTCGAAAATTTCAACTCTTAGGGACCGAATTGAAATTTCAATTCCTTCAGAATTACACACTTTCATGCCTATCAATTTCCAATTCAATTAATTTATTCACTTTGGCTTTCATAAACCTCTCCAAATTTCAATGTCTCATGATCAAACAAAATTCCTAAATCATGTCTTTAATTTATAGAGTCAAATTGACAGTCATTTGTCAATACCGGAAATCTTATCGGTACTCACTTGGCAATTTTATACAGAATACGCTTAAATCATTCCAATTTTAGTTTTCAAACACAAAAATCACATTTTTCACTAAAATTTCACTTATAAACACATAAGCCGGAAATTGTCACGAATGCAAGTACAATCATGTGCATTTGCAAAATTTACCAATCATATCTATACAAAGGCCAATTTATGCATGTATAAAACACACTCACAATCCGATCCAAATTTACCATTTTATCCTTCTCATCGGTGATGAGATGTTACATAAAATTTCCTTTAATATATAAAATCTTTTAAAATGTTTAGGATAAGTAACTAGATTGAATTTGATGATATCTCAATTGAGTCCTCTTACTATTAACTTTTCTTAATTTAGTCCTCTTATTATTAGTAATTTCTTAACTAAGTCCTCCAAACATATGAATTCTATTACATATGGTATTGTGGTCTATAAGGCCATATATATCATTATAGTATTAACTTAAAATGTTTATGTAGCGAGCACATGGATGACATATCAATATCATAACAACAAGATAGGTATAAAAAGTATTATGGGACGCATAATTTTATATGAGTCTCGATATATTAATATAAGATGTTGATATGTCTTCCATATGGTTGCCATGTCAACATCATGCTAATACCATATGTTATATTTGCTTATATATTTTTGAAAAATTAAATAATTCATTGAAATAGAATATATAAGGTATGTAACAAAATTTTACAAAAGACAATAAGAAATATTCACTAAAATTAGACATTGTGACAAGTAATATGCCTTAAAAAATTCCTCTACCAATTGGTTATCCTACCATTACCACGAACATATATCCTATCCATCTTACATATTGCATGTTTGTTGTTTTTTATTCCTCTCATTAGTATTATTTCTCTTCCATATGCATGTCTACTTATGTCATTCTCTCACTGTCTCATTCTTACTAGTAAAATTCTAATTTCTATAAGGTAATTATTGTGCTACTCTTTACATAGTAAGAATGCTTTATCTTACATTGTTACTTGAAGATGCTCTTTTCTCTAACTAAAGTTTCCTTCAAATAGGTAAGCAATTAACTTATGCTCCATATTTTTACTTTATTTGTGAATTCATGGTTTCTGGGATATAGTTTGAGTTGCATGCACACCTTGTGGATATGGAAACGTAGACCTCCTATCTTGAGATTACATATTTGAATCTTGGTTAATTCTCTAAGATGTTGCTAACAATTCACTTCATCTCTTAGCTTTAGTACTCATCAACCTTTTCTCGACAAACTAACTCTTCTTTGACTTATTATACTAATTTACTATTTTTTAAAAACATCTAACAGTCCTCCCACAACTTGTACCTACATGAGCTTAAAGCAATTATAACCACATTTTAATCTTCTATAAGCATCTTAGTGGATAAAAGTCAAGTCATGCATTCCTTATCCTTCCCATTCGTGATGTAGCAGAGATCCAATAAATATTTCCATACTTGATAAGGAAAGTTATAGTTGAAGCATATATGATCTAGTGTTTCATAGCTTCCTTTGCATAAAAAACATACATTGACCAATTTTAATTATCACACTTGGTCAATTGTGGCTAGTTTAGTTTTAACTACTAGTAAGGAAACTCGGGGAAATTGATTTTAATTCCACACTAGCTTGCTGCAACTTGAAATTCTCCCCTTCTTCTTAATATCTCTTTATGAGATTTATTAGAAAAATTCCTTGACCTCTTAGCAAACCAAATGAATTTATCATCCTTCCCTAGGTCTAGATTATATGCTAGTAGCATGTGTAATACTTCTGCTTGAACATTGTTCCATTAGTCCCCCTTTATCCACGCTTCTGCTTTGGAATTCTTGGAAAACCTTCTCGGTAATGTTTTAAACACTTAATTGACTTTTATAGGTCTACTAAAACACTAATTTTCATAGTTGAAGGAGGCTTTCTACCATTCCTTACTATACTCCTTATGTTTTTTCCATGGTTACCCTTAATTTTAGAATTTGTGAGAAGAAGTAAGAGTATGTTAGTTTACAATTGATTTCCCAAAAACTCCTAACGTTTAATATGTATGTATGCATCCACTTTACCTATAAAGATTCCTTATCTTTTAATAGCCTCTACAAACTCTTCCCTAATAAGGTTTTAATGGAGAAACTAATAGGGACTATCCCAAGCCCCTCTTTTCCAATAGGTTGCACAACTCCCTTCAGCTTACCTTTGCTTTGAACTTCCCTTCTTTTCCTCTTGGCTGTAGAAATCGCCTTATTACTTCCTCACTTAATTTAATCACTTCCTTTAACAAGGAAAAAGTGAGAGGTTGGATTAACATATAAGCAGCTAAGGACATACTTAATTAGTTATAGTTTCCCTACATAAGAAATCTATTATGCTATAAATTTATCCTCTTCTGCACGTTCTCAATAAGAAGAATGCTTTCCCTATAGTGTCTCTTAGTCTTAGGTACTTAAATGGAAGTTCTTTCACTTGGAAAACTAATATAGTTAAAAGCCAATAAGCCTTATATACTACACTTCTAAATATAACTAGATGACTCTTTTCCTTATTTAGCTCCAATCTAGATAGCCTCTTGAAGGATTTTAGTAATATCAAGAGCTTGCCTACTAATCCATCATAAGTATTAAAAGGTCATTAGAAAATGCTAAGCATGAAAGGTTGAGCTTCTTTCACTTACCATGAAACTTGAAAGACTTATCATGCTTTATATTGAAGTTAACAAGTCATATTAGTGTTTTTATGCATAATATGAATAAGTAAGGAGAAATGGGGTGCCCTTTTCTAAGTCCTCAGCCTCCTTTAAAAATTTGGATTGGTTTTCTGTTCATAAGCATGGAGTATGGGACAGTAGTGACACATAACATTATCCAGCTTCAGAATCTACTTAGGAACCTAAACCCTTCAAGCATTTGTTCAATAAACTTCTAGCTAATTGAGTCATATACCTTATTGAATTCTATCTTAATAGCATAATTTATAAGGCCTTTTTTCTTTACATATCCCTTTAGAAGCTTTTGAGCTAGTAACACATTGTCACTTATTAGTCTCCTTTCTGAGAATTCCCTTTAAATGTGACTAACTATATCTTTTATTATTTTCTTCAGTCTCTTTGTAATAATTTTAGATATTATTTTGTAAGATAGTTGCAAAATACATTAATCTATATTCACTTAAAGAATTAGCATTATTAAACTTAGGTATCAAATATAGAAATGCCTTGTTCTTCTTTAATAACATTTTACCATTTTTGAAGACATCCAACACTAACTCTATCACTAAATTTTTTATATGTGGCCATTATTTTTTTTAGAAAAACTTTAACATTTAACCCATATGGCCCTAGAGATTTATCTAGGTTCAATTAAAAAACCACAAGTTCAATCTTTATAACAATAATAGGAGACTCAAGCCATGCTAGTTCCTTATTTGAAAACTAATTTTTTTATGAATGAAATGAGTGCTTCCATAGTTGAATTGCTCTAAATTATTATTGTAACATAGCACTCCAATAGAGCATATTAGAGGAATGTGGGGCCATACTCTACTGAAATGATAAGTTAGAAAACAAATCAAAAGATTTTCCCACTTTACACATAACATCATATAGCACGAAGGCGTTTTAATCAACAATTTGCCAAAATCTGACTTTACTTTCAAAAATGCCTTCCATATTATTACAATTTGTAGAATATTCAAAAGACATAAAGTAAGTCTGTTATCAACAAGATAAAGTGACAATATTATTTGTGATGCAAATAACTAGAGACATCTGCAGGTATAATTGATCCCGACCACTAACTCATGTCCAAATGTAGAGGTTATACTCTATCTAGATCAGCTAGATCTCTCCTAGACCTAAAAATAAGATGAGTTTGCGAACTCAATGAGTGAATTATCATTGATGTATCCACTCAAGTCAGATCACAAAAATAAGTATATCATATCATCCAGTATTGAATACCACATCACATTTTAACATACTTCAACAAGTGCATCAAGTTCATCATATTTTCATAAGCACATCATAACATATTATTCATTAACTTTAATTGTATTTCATTATTTCAAACAATCCAATAATTCAATTCAATTCAATTTAATCATATGATACATGTAGTCATGTATATGCAAATGCACATGTATTTCCATTCCCATTTTTGTTTTGTTGTAACCAAGTGCCTATCAACCCAATTTACTGTCCCGTATCTATTATGGATACCTATCCACATTTCTAACCCGTATTTATAGTGCATACCGAGTCCATATCAGTCGAGCCTGAGGCTTTTTTTCATAATCCTGAGCTTAAAGCTCTTTTCCTATATTGGTCACTCTGGTCACAACTCTTTTATCTGATCATGCATTTCAATGTAATGAGATGCATCATTTCATATGCCATGCTTTCATTTAAGTATACTCATATTGTGTATCCAGCTTCTTAGATCTAAGTCCAGCAGTTATAAATCAATTGTACACACATTTCATATTAAACATTTAATTCACACAGAAGCACATATAATTAAGTTTACACATCTAGGTTAACTCACAATACGCTCCAGAAAAGTTATTGCCTCGATATTCCAGCAATGTTTAGATGTTGACGATTACCTTGCGCGTCTATCATCATGCAATACACACATAGTTCACAAATCATTAATTTGTTTGATCATATGAATATACAATCATGCACATGTATATTTATCAATTTTTAATGCATGCTTAATTGACTTTCCAGGTATGTATTCTTATACAAATATCTCGATCATTCAAACATTGAAGCTTGTATACAACTTGTTTGCAATTAGGTTTACACCTTAAGTAAACTTAATTTATTCTAACTTCATCAATCATACATTCACCAAACTTTTCTGACAATATATATTCATACAATTACCTAATTCTCATTCACAATTACCTCATGTTCTTCAATGCTCATTCATTCACACCTAATACATATTACTCATATCCTTAAGATCATGTTTATATTCATAAGAACACTTTTATTCCTTTGACAACTCATAATGTCCAGATTTGGATACATAGATATCAAAATAGTCAATTCTTTATGTTATGACTTTAATTAATAACAGTCCATTCTTTATGGTATGACTTCAATTAATAACCTAACTTATCAAACTCTTATCCAATTAATCAAGTAACAAACTAGGTTCATTCCAAATGTTAATCAAATCTAAATACACTAATTTAGACTTGATTAACATTTAGAATGAACCTAGTTTGTTACTTGATTAATTTAGAGTGACTTTTCATCAGCTAGTTCAACAAGTACACAAAACTGAAAACATCATTCCATAACTATGCCCAAGATCGTGGTGGACCTTGCCACGATCGTTACAGAAGCTAGTGCAATAGGTCACGATCGTGGGATGAGTGCCACAATAGTGCACTATCCTTTTTCCTTAATTCTCACCAAATTTCACATACTTAGAAACATCACTAACACTTGATTTTTTTTTTCCAAATTTCACGATCCTTAAAGCTACTTCATTTCAGGTTAATTTGGTATTCATATTGATTACACTAAGGCTTCCAAATTCTTCTCACTTTAATCATTAGCAATTTCCGTTTTGCAACCTCTTTTACATCTCTAAATTTCCAAATCCTAAAGGATCTTATTAACACCTATCTTTAGCATGAATTTCTCATCAATTACACTTCCAATCCTAACTTACATCTTCCATATAACATCTTATAAGCTACTATTTTCATGTATCCAAAAACAAAATATAAAAGTGACTAATTTATCCATCATAGTCCATCACAACTTCATCATCAACACCACAAGCAATCCATCCCTGTTTAGTCATCATAATTTTCTGCTATCACATGCTACTCATATAGCTCCAATTCCACCTCAATGTAACAAGTCTATTTTACCTCACATGCATGCAAGATCATCTCAAGATCAACAATGGAGTAAGATGACTTTCAGTAGAAATAAGAAGAAGACAGTAGATACAACTATGTTCTGCTTCTATAACTATCTTTATGAAGGATGTTTGCATGGATTTTGGTGTGGCAATTGAACAAAACTTAGGCAAAACATAGAGATGTGGGAGAGAGGCAAGCTTTTGATAGTGAGAGGATAAAGAGGGAGAGAGCTCCAGCAAAACACAATGACTATGTCGTATGGTGTAGGTGTAAGGCGAGTTTAGGGACGCTTGTCAAGTGTCTAGGCTAGCTACATGTCCTCTCTTTATGTTGTCATATGTCTTTTAGTTCCTCTGCCACTTGTCACTTAATTCCCTAACCATTTTCACTCAATTCAACTGCCACATGTAACTTATTTTATAGGCCATTTGTCACTCAATTCTACTACCACATGTCACTCATTTTATAGGCTTAGTCATTCTAATTTTTCACATGTCATCTTGTCTTACTACTTGAAATTTTTCCAAGTCTAAATGTACATTTAATTCATCAATCTCCAAATTGTTACAATTAACTCCAAATTACTAATTACAATCAACCAATTCTTTTCATTGGTAATTCAAATTGCAAGGCATTAGAAATGCACAATCATGTCATAATTATTTAGAAATTTTCATACCTCAAAACATGTCAATTGAGTGCAATTTCTCTAAATCAACATTTATATGTGTATGCTCATATTATGCATGTGAATGAAATTATAAAAATCATATTCTAAATGCACCAATTCATTCTAATATAATGCAATTCATGTGACTAACACTTTAATCTCTTAGTATGTTTGGAATCTGACTATTACAATTATATTATTTGACTTTTTAAAATATTATAATGCCTCCTCCTTGAGATCCTACTAAGAACTAAGGATCCATCCTTCTTGCTTAAAGAGCATATCCTATTATTGTTTCTCTTTATTAAAACTAGATTATGGGAGTCGCTTTTGTTCTTATTCCCTTCCAATAATCATTTTGATCTCTATCTTTTTTTTAATGGGAAGTGTTGATTCATTTAATCTATAATATAAATCCTTAGTGATTCTTTCTTCTCTTAAGACTAACCTTGATCTCCTGGATGCTTCTAAATTTCCTCCAATATTTTCTCAAGTTTGCTTTTAGTCTTTGAAAATTTTAGAAGAGTGCATCTATTATGCTATTTTTAATTTTCTTAATCTCTGTCTTGATCATAGATAATTTCTCCACACATGCATAACTTTTATACCCCTTAATGGAATGATTCATCTCCCTTTCCACAGCTTACTTAGAAGACTCATCCTCATCCAAATAATTGTTGTGACACCGTAATACCCCCTAGGAGGATATACAGATGCACACAAAATAGACCTAGACAATCAAACAAGTCCCAGGGATAGGAAAAACATACATCATAATTCATATAGTTTCCCATCTTAACATACTTGTTCACATACTTTAAAGTGGTTTATAAAAATTACAAATTACAAATATGATATCCAAAAATTAAAAATCTCATCATAAGTTGTGGTTATTACAGGCCATTTACATATTAAAATCTTCATAAGTCTTACAAGAATTCACAAAAAATTCCTTCTTAATATTTATGATTACAATACAAGGTTTAGATACAAAATCTTTCAAAATGTTACACGTCCTTCATTGGCCATTGTAGTTGTCCCAACCTTAACGCTATTTACTATGACTACATGGAGGAAAAACCATCGTGCTAAGTATATAACTTAGTGGGGAATAATGATACAAGATGGTGACTATTTACACCAGTCAACATTCACATGCAAATGATTCATGACATTTAAGTGATAGAACATACATTATAAAATAAAAGCCATAAAATATCTTAATACACATAACAATATTTGACTATGAAATACAGTGATTATTTAGAATATAATTTTGCATCTGGACAAAAAAAATATCAAAACATATATAGAATTGCCTGCTAATTTCTTTAGACATGGATAACTGAAATAAAATAGAAGGTACCTATGATCAGTGTCTACAGAAGAGGCAATAGCCTCTAAAATAGAAGAGACGTAAGTCTCTAAAATAGAAGAGACATAAGTCTCTAAAACAGAAGACACCGTAGTGTCTCAAAACAGAAGAAGCTATAGACTCTTCTAGGTATGCCTATTTACTCACAACTAAGACTTGGTAGGTTAAAAATAATCATTAGAGCATTATAATTATATTTCAGAATCATATTATAAAGTAACAAATTTGTAACATACAAACTCATTCCCTTATGCTTGCATTACAATTTGAAAACTTTTATCATGCCTAATCTTATTTAATGTGATTTATGATCATATTCCTTTTCAATAATACAAAAATGAAATCATTAAGGCATATACAAATTACATGCATGATGATCTCATATCACCCTTATAAATGGGTTTGCTAACTTTCATTGGCATCCAAAAAGGTTTAATGTAGTTCAATAGCATTTGGGTGAGGAAAATTCATGTTTGGACTAAAATGGGGTAATGTACGATTGCACCCCTTTCATGTGCAGCTGTGAACTTTGTCTCAAAATGGAATTTTTTTAGAACATATTTGTAGTTGTGCATGGCCAATTTCCAGCTTTTCTCGTAATAAGTTTCTAGGTCCGTTTTGTATGGCCATTTAAACTTAGAAAATGGGTTTTTTTAGGAAAAATTGTCTTCCATACAAATATTCCTTTGTGTCTTAATTTATAATAAAATAAATTTCATGCAATTTGGTTAAGTATTACGGCAGTTATACCCAAAACATTTTAAGTTATTCTAAAATAGGGACAACATCTAAAACTCAACTTCAAGCCAGAATCAAAAAATCTTAGAGTTAACATAAATTTTTTTCCTTTATGAAAATTGTATACCTATGTCTCTAGTTTAATCTAAAATTGGAATTGTTCAATATGGAGGTATACAAGGCAAGATATGTCCAAATTACAAAGGCTTATTTAGTGAAACCTATCCATATAACTAGGTACACATCTCAAATCAACTAACTTCGGTCTTATCATGCAAGAACAAAGAAAAGGCACATACAATTTAACCAAAAGCATCCCATTTGAGTTTTAGGGATAGCCTCATCTCATCCTCTTCATATTTATATGTAAATCTTATGGTGTGTAGAGCGACAAGTTGTTAATTCCCATTCGTTCCTACTTTTCAATTTTCATTAATTACAATTTGGCCACACCATTTTCTTATTTCATGTAATTGCATGCCATATTAATTCATTTAGCGTTTTAACTCATGATTAATTTATATTTATGCATGCATAACATAATTAACGCAAATTATCGATTATGTCTCGTACTAAGCACTTTCATATTCGTTAACACCTGTTATATATACCTTCATGGACATGACCCATGTTGGACCCCAAACATTTCTTGGAAGTAAGAAATATTGTATGTGAAATGTTGTAAGTTAAAAGCTAGAAAATGTAGTTTGAAATATGTTCACTGAATAAGCTTCGGTGTTTTAGCCGTAACTTTTTCTTTAGTTATCTAAATGAGATGGTTTTTGATTTGGAGTAAACTAGTGACATATTGCTACAAATGGTTTGCTGAAATCAAGTTTTAATTTAGTCTCTAAGAATTTCAATTTTGGGGTGGAATTTGAGCACAGAATATTGTTTTAGTATAAGAACAGTTCAGAAATGATTGAGCTATAACTTTTAGATTTCTGAACCAAATTGAATGATTTTGGTATCATTATCATTGTTCTAGAAGGAAGTGTTATCAAATTCCTTTAATTACCTGATCAGAAAAGGTCTTGATTTTTGGAAGAAGTTAGGTAATGACTTAAATGAATTTTGAGGTCTTAATAAAGTATTTTTGTGAAATTAGCATGTTAACATGAGTAAGGTTTTATGACATGGGTTAATTGAATTATAATGTTAAGATGGTAAGGTTGCATGAGGGACAAAATTCGCAAGCACTTAAGCATTTAAGTTACAAGGCATATAAGGAAGGGTAGAAGGGTCTTTGTACAATCATTAGTGTATAAAAGGGA
>JANIJH010000009.1:4753512-4774410 GCA_024520975.1 Erythroxylum areolatum | reverse complement strand
TCATTAGTGTATAAAAGGGAGAAGAAAAGAGTGTCTTGGAATTGAAAGAAGCTAAAAACGAAATTGAAGAGAAAAGAAAGAGAAAGTGTCATTGGACAGACAAAAGAGAGAAAGAAGAAGAGCAAGCTAGGTTTTAATTTTTCTTAGTTTTAAAGGAAGATTTTGAGAATGTTCAAGAAGGGAAAAATGAGGAGGGAGATTAGAGCTTCCATTAGAACCAAGAAAGTCATTCTTTAGTGAAGATTCAAGGTAAGCTTATGTTTAATATTTTGGATTTTTGAGAAAATTTTGGTTCATATAGCTTAAGAAATGTATGGGTTTAAGAATTCTATGATCAATTAGTGAATATGTCTTATGAGTTTCTCAGTTGGAATGCCTATTGATTTGGAAAGTTTTGTCAATGTTGAAGAAAATCAAGAGAGGCAAGAGGAGCAAAAGTAAAGGCTTTTTGAGCAAGGTTTTCAAGCAAGGAAATTTTAGGTGGGTACATGTTTATAATAGAGTAAATAAGCCCCTTTTGTTTTCTTTAAATCGAGGAAATTTAATGATTTAAATTGCATCATAAGTGTTGTATTAACTATGTCTTGAATGATTTATGAAATTGTTACATGTGTGATATGTGAATTGTGTGATGATTTATGAAAATGATTTCTTTTGAAAAGATCGCATGTTATGGAATCATGTTTTCAAAAAGGGTTTTCGAAATATATCAAGTATATGAAATCAAGTTTTCGAAAAAAAGTGACATTTTGAGCAACAAGTTTTGAAATACATGTTATGTGGGTTTGGTGTAATCCATCCAAGAATTGTCACGTGCACGTTGACCAAGTAAAGGCTTCTCTCGCCTGCCCGCTAGTGACACAGAGCTCCTTCATGGACTCCCTCAAGTTTACGACTACACAGGACCATTGTATGAAAATGTGTAGTACGTCATATTTATGGATCTACCCAAACCATTCTAATGTGCTTATATGCTTATGATATATGAACAAGCTTGATGCATTCATGTTTTGTAGTTTGTAAATTTGACTACATGATGAGAATTTGAGAAATAAGTGTTTTATGGATTTCAACAAGAATTTTCTATGACATTGAACTTTTTGAATGGTTTTGCTTATTTTTCCGTTATAAGCTGTTACCCACGAGCTTTCAAGCTCACCTCCACTCTCTTTCTCCTATTCAGGTGATGAGCAAGAGATCAAGTGAAAGTGAATCAAGGCATAAATCCGAATTTGTATGTTTTGTTTTGTTTTGGAGTAATTTGTATAAAACAAAGCTGTAATTGCATTTTGAGAACTTATCATTCAAGTATCTTGTAAAATTTGGAGATTTTGGAATATTAATGTAATGTGGCTTGGAATGCCATTAAAGTTTTGTAAATTCTTATTTTGTTGTTAATGAATCATGAATGATATATGGATGACGATGATGAATGTTGAGCATGAATGGTTGTTACATATATATACACATCAGTGAGATGTTATGGAAAAGACACATAGGAATTATGAATGATGAGATGTAGCTAAATGTGACAAGTCAAATGAGCTGAGATTTAGGAATGGATGAAAAAAAGTTGGATTTTAAATGGTTATAAAATGAGGTGGAGTTGAAATATGAATTAATTAAGGATGAGGTTAAGTGAGAATTAGGTAGACTTGAGGAAGTTACCAAATTGAGATGATAAATGTTGAATACAAACTGTTGTTACATATAAGTGAAATATATTATGGAAAAGAAATATAGGAAATGTGTTTGAATTTAGAGGAAAAGCTGGACTGATCTGGATAGAACTAGACAAAGTTGTCTTCTAGAAAGTTGTAACTTATCCTCTTAGCTTTCCGACGCTATATAGTACACAAATTTTGGGTATCGGAGTTGCGAGATATGAGCATTATAAGGGATGATGCTGTATAGGAAGTATGAACATGACAGCTATGGTGAATGATGAGAGTTGGTGTTTGTGATAAGTCATTTGAGTTGAGATTTGTGGGATTTATGAAATCAAATTGGTAATTGAATGTTTTAGAAGTGATATTATATTGGAAGAAGTGAATTTGGGAAGATTATGAGTGATTATGGTGTTAGAAAGGATGTTGGAAGCATTGGAGAGGCATTGGAGGAGTTTGGGGAACCCCAATGTCCATTAAACGGATATGAATGTCTGTTAAACAGACCTTATCTGGTAAAAAAGGACCCCTTGTCTCACCAATGTCTGTTAAACGGACATGGATGTCTGTTAAACGAACCTTCTTGGGTGAAAAATGGTTCCAAACCAGTTTATTTCCGTTAAACTTACATTCACGAGATAGTTATAGTAAATCGCAATTTTGGCTATTTTAGAGGTAGAATCTCGCTTTGTGGTCTTCATGGAAGTTATATATCTGTAAGTATAATTTTAAATAGTCTAAGAATGAACTCAATCCAGCATATGTAGCAAAAGTTATGGCAATTGTGCCAAGACAGGTACCATATGAATAAGGACTTAAACATGTTAGAATCTTTTGGCCATAACTTCACCATTCCACCTCCAAATGAAGTGATTCTTAAATTAATAGATTCCTAAGATATTTTTGTATCCCTCCATAGATATTTGTATCTTTTGGACTTGATTTGAGAAAGTTTTACGGAAAGAAAGTGAGGAAATTGATTAGAAGAGCATGAATTCGTTGTTTACCAAACATACTTTGGGTTTTTAGGCATATCTTGAGCTATAGAGCTTCGAATAAGATGATTATTGTTTCAAAGTAAACTACTTACATGGAGATAAAATTTTTATGAAAAATTCAAGTGGTTATTCAGGCATTTGATTGGTTTGGGCTTGCCTTTGTAGTTTGAGATGTTATGAGAATGATGACTAAAGAGGGTTTATTGAAATAACCCTACAAGAAGACCTGCTCACGTTTTATGGTTCAAGAGTTGGGTTTCGGAAATGGTTCCTAACCACAAATTCCTACTAGGGTATAGTTTCAGGCCTCACAGTTATTAAATCTAAAAGGATATATTCTTTTCCTACTAATGAATAAATCTTGCAACAGAATTAGGGAATGGTTAGAATATAATATATTAAGTAACTTTTCTTTACTTTGCAAGAATTTTGATATCCACTCTTTCTACATCAATACATAATGGTTTCTTCCTAATGCATCAATTTGTTATTTGTTTATTACTCCAAGTGAATAAATTCCTTTAAGCCTTTAGATTCGTGATTCCTAAGTTATCAACATACCCTTTTAAATCATTTGAAGCCATCCTTAGTCTAGAGTTCCCCTTTATCTCTAAAGCATACATTACACTGTTAAAATGCCTCAGGACACCCAAAGATCATTAATTCTCTAATGTATCCTTTGAATATTGTCCTAAAGAATCCTCCTTTGGAAGCCATGATTGGGTCTATACAAAAAGCAACCATAAGCATTATTTTTTTCCTATAAGAACTTTTAATTTGACCTGGGTAGAGTTAAGAGACAAATTATTAGTCCACAGTGACGATTTATATGATTTGAAACAAGTTTCTAGTGGTCACCTACTAACTTAAATCTTAAAAACTTCTCCTTGTTTAGTTTGGTATTTAGCATGTCAATTATACTAGTTAAGGGTAAGGCTGCGTACTACTAAACCTCCCCAGACTCCATGCCTTAGCGAGATTTCTACTAAGTGTTGTTGTTGTTGTTATTATTGTCAAAAATAAAGCTCTTAAAGTATTATTATTTTTTAGGGTAATTGATGCCATTGAAATTCTAAGCTATTAAAGACATGGGGGATTGTCATTTATGGCACTTCTAGCGTTATTTCTTCTATTTCACCTTCTTTTAATGTTAAATGTAAACTCCTTATTATTGTTCGTATTAATCCTTCCCTCAAGAGACAGGGTGTGAGACTCTTAATCAAAACTTAACTATAAATCATACACTCTTAATCCCTTCATGGCAAGGTAAGTGTATTATTACTTGCACCTTCTCCTTCATCTGTTACTAATTGGCCTTTATGTTTTGCCATATCCTATTCACCATCATTCTTAATTTACTCTTTCTCAAGTTCCTCTCTATTCTTCTTTTCTCCTGAGACCTCCTGCTCATCTTTCATAGGTCTTGATATTTTCTCTATTTTCTCAAACTAGTTTCCATTATTATTTATCCCTATTAATTCCCCATAATCACCTTTTTTTTAATCTTTTCCTAGTGGCCTCCATTGTTTTTCTTGAACCTTGAGTGCAAGTTCACATTGATAAGTGATTATGATTGTCTTCTACCCTCACCTAGCCTTATAATTGGAATTATATCTAGTAGCTCCTTATAAACTTCCATACTCACACACAACCTAGTAAAATCGACCCTTTTCCTTAAGGTTGTCATCTCATCTATACAAAAGTGGTCGCCCTATAAATTTTACAGTCACGCTTAGTCCTTTAGTGGACCAGTTCTCAAATGATATTTCATAAAAATTAATCCACAATGGAACGTTATCCTATCTAGTATTTTATAATAGAATTCTAAGTCTCCAAAGCTAACAAAAAATAGGTATGTTTTGTAGGTGCCAAGGCCTCGCCCCAAGAATGTCTTTAGCTCCAGCTTCAATGCTAAACTTAAAGAGAATGATGTTATTTTAAGTTAACAATACTTCTCCAAATTCTTTCCCTTTCCACATCTTCTTACTTCAGTTTTGCATAATATGGTAAGTAGGGCATTTACCTTATAAGAAGCCAATAAAGGTGGATGTCCATGATCTACCTCCTTCCTATAAAACTTCAATATTGGGGGCCACTATCTTTCAAACATCTTAATTATTTATGCTTATCAATTTTGTTATAATTAGCTTAAAAGTTTCCATTTTGGGAAAAATTTGTATCATTTGATTTGTCTAGGCACATATTGAGGAGCACTAATGATTAATTTAATTTAAATTTGATTCATTATTTGAAAAACCGATTGATATGCATTTTGATACTTTTTTTTGTATAATTTGAATGTATAACTGAGTCATAAGTGAATTCTTTTTAAGCATTTTTTGTACGTCACTAAAAAAAGAGAAAAAAAGTTGAAGTTAAAGAATGATGTTAGTACCCATTTGAAGAGGTTACCTAAGTGAGTAACTAGGAGTATTCATGAAAATGTGTTTACATTCATCTTAAAAGGTTAGATGACTTTTCAAACAAATCATTAAATGCTCCTATGTTAATTTAAATGTTTTGTTTTTCTATCAATAATGGAAATGAAAATGTTTTAAAGTTGAAGCATCTTTCTCTCTCTCTCTCTATATATATATATATATGAACTTTATTAGGTTAAATTTTATGGATTGAGTTAAAGTTTGAAGGATTATGGAGTAAAATTGTATCAATTTATTATTTCATGCAAGTTGCTACATGCTAAACAAATTAATTAACTTTGCAATTAAGTGGATGATAAAAAGTCCTAGTTGATGCGATTGATTTGTTAAATTATTTTTTATAGTTCTCCTATTTAAGTTAATAATGATAAAATTATTGTGTTTTATATATATATTATTTTGTTACTTATTTCCACTATTAATTGATAATAAGTTATTTTCCCAATATCATGATCCATTACTTAAGTTATAGTTGTACACAGTTTGGTGTAGTTTAGATATTTTGAAATCTCTAGAATCTTTCCAAGTGTTAGAGATTTTAAAATTAAATTTCTAGAACTATACTGATATAATAATATCCATTTCTTCTTCACCATCAACAACACCCAATTGAAATCATGTACTAATGCAGGGTCTGGGGAGATCTGATGGTATGCAGTCTTACCTTTACATAGTAAAGACGTTATTTCTGGTATTAAAATTCATTACAATATGGTTCAAAGATGTCTGAATTATAGATTGCATAACTTACTTTAAATATAAATTGTCAATACCTAAATGATTAATATTTTTCACTGTCAAGATAATCTTATTTATATAATCAATTTTATACTGAAAACAAGGAAAAGATGATGAACAATTAAAGAGAAATAAAGAATTAAGTTTCAAATGAGAGATAAGAAGCTCTCAATGATTTTTTATCTGCCATATATTTTCCAATTTGTTATTAACTAAAAGTATGTAAGCAAAAAGAAAAATTTTTAAAGTTAAAGCTTTCATCACAATGAAGCCCAAACTCTAGAAGGACACTAACAATTGTTGAAAGAGTTAACAAAGGACTTAACAACCTAAATCAAGTACTCCAACATCATCCATATAACTATATAAAACAACATAATTAAGGCTAGGTATCACAATTTTCTAGTTCAAAGCCATTTCCTATTTTCTAAAACTTGTAAAAATTGTTGACTTATACTAACTAAAACAATTGATAAGTCTCAATATAAGTCCTAACGGCAAGAATAATAGTTTGATCCTAGACTAGTACTTATTTAAAATTGTTTACAAATAGTAGTAACAAAGAAGAGGGATAAAAATAAGAAATGTTGCAACTTTAAACTACAATATGAAATTAAAATCAAATGAAAATTTTTATATTAAAAATATTTCAAATTAATGATTGAATTAGGAAATCTTATTTGATTATCATATTTAGATAAAGACTACACCCTCAAACGCTTCAGTGTTGGTAATGTATTGTCGATTAGTTTACTATGAACACAACATAATAACAAATTATTAGGTGGGAAGGTAAACAAAAACTTTGCCTAAGAGATAAAAGGATTATCATGTTTTGTTATTACATATGATAAATGATGATAAGAAATAACACAACTACTACATTTATTAAAATAAGCCAAATCTAATGCAAGTGACCATCATCAGACATAAAATCACTAGAGAACCCCACATATCTAGATATAATATCTGAAATATAACAAGCCCAATATAATAATAAAGTGTAAGAGAGTCGTTATACATGTAATTCTTGAATCATGGTAGAGATGACAAGTATTACTTAAGGAGCATAATATGACGAGAAAGAAATAGATTTTTGGGTTTCCAAGAAAGTGAGGATTTTGTTAAAGAATAAAAGAGATAAGATATAAATTAGAAATAATAAAGAGACAAACTTCTCTTAAGAAAAAATTACTCCAATATCTTTTTTTGATTCTTTATTTTAACTTTTACTTTTATCTTGTTTGAAAAAATTTAGTAAATGTTGCTTTGAAAGGAAATATACTTTATTTATATCTTTAATTCAAAGGAAAGAAATTAATGATCTTAAATTCAAGTTATTAAATTTAGATTTCAAATGTTTAAAATAATGAACTTAAATTTATAAAATATTAAAATAAATTATAATGTAAAGAACGTCAACATCCCAAGTGATTTCACTAATTCTAACAAAACCCCTTTTAATTTAAAAATCTTATAGAAAGTCTTTACACTGTAAAAAGTTCTAAATCAGTCCATTTTTACAATTAAATTTCTCTAAATTAATATCGAAGTTACGAATACCGTACCGGATTTGGTACCGGATTAGGTTTAGTATGGTATTGTATCGATACTAATCAATATCAGGTACCATTTCGGGTAATTTTTTAAATTTATGAAATAATCCCTAAATTCTTTTAAATTTTGCAAAATAGTCCATTGGCATATTGTACAGTTATATTGTATACTTTATAAATTTACATCAAACTTGTCTCCAAAAATCATAATAATAACTAATAATCACAATTAATATGAAATAACAATAATTTTTAAATATTTCACATATAAATAATAACCACAATTAATATAAAAAAGACAATTATCATACAAATATAAAATTAAGAATAATACAAAGTATTTAAAATATTACAATAATACAATTTTGTCATATAATAAATAATAATTACATCAAAACATCCAATAAAAACTAATAAATATCCTTAACTCTCAAACTATTACAATTTACAATAAGAGTTCGTTATAAGGAAACAACCAAGTAGAAGTTAAACTTAAAACAAAAACATTTACAATTACATTACATATATAGAATTTAACATATACATTAAATATAAGTAAAATTAAAAAAAGAGGAAAAACAAAATCCTGGAACGAAATTCGATTGTCAATGAGAGGATACCTGATATAACTGTACTAACCTCAGTTATCATTTGGTACAAAATTCTCATCATTAAGAGGAGATTCATCATCATTATCATTCAAATTTAATGCATCAAATGACATATCAATGCTTTGCTATCCAGGATTATCTTCCAAGTCATTGACATCTATTTAATTCGGTTCTTCAGAAACCCAATATGCCAAAAATTCAATATTTTCAATAGAAATTGGATCAGTTGAACTACTTATGTTATTAAGACTCCTAGGAAACAATAAAATTTAATTATTAGAAAATTATAAGAAATTATATCAAAATTAATAATGATAATAACATACCTTTCCCGAAGCTTTAAATTGTAATAAACAAAAACCAAGTCATTCAACCTCTTATGCTCTAATATATTCCTTTTCTTGAAATGGATAAATTCAAATATGCTCTAATTTCGTTCACAGCATGTTGCACTCACATATTAACTTAAAACCTGAATTGCAAACCTTTTCAATTCTGGAATACCATTTTCGAATTGATCCCACAAAGAAACTGTAAGTCGTAAGATAACAAAGTGGTATCATAAACAAAATAAAGTAATAATTAATTTTCAACAAATAAGAAAGATGAAACAACTAATACCTAGAGAAAGTTTTCCTCTTTGTCGAATAGCAATCGGCATTCCAAAATCCCTATAAGACAACTTATAAAGCTCCATTTGTGAGCTTGATGGATCTTGCATCGCATCAATGCCAACAATTGTTGTCATAGTTAAAAGCATTCTTCTATTAACTTTAGCTTGCTTAGTAAAATCCAATCTAAAATAGACACTGGGATTTAAAAACACCCCAGTTGCAAACAACGGAGAAGAAAGTTGTATTTCCCTTTTCTCATCAATGATTAAAAGATATGGTGTGTACAAAGAAGACTTAGGTTTCAAATTGTCCTTGATTGCTTCCGTCGCTCTCTCAATGACATCAAAAAATAGCCTATTGTTGACTTTTCTTCACTATTAGCTCAGCAAAATACCCTCACCAAAGGCTTACAAACTCGGATAACAAATTGGCATTGAGACCAAAATTCTCTATTTTCTAGTATAATTTTACAAACCTCCACTCAGCATTAGACCTAGTATGCTAAGATGCAATCCACTTATCACTTGTAAACATTTGTGTCAACTCTTTCTTCACCATAACAAAAGATTGAAGTAATAAGAAATTTGTTGTAAATCTTATCACAGCAAGACGATACAAATTCCTACCATTGGTAAATTCCTTTCTCATTAAATTCAATACCTATGCACAATTATAGATGAACTTAGTCACCTTTTTAGCTTTCTACATACTCTCATCAATAATAGGAAAATAACTAGAATTTTCAATATTCTCTATCATTAGGTCAATGCAATGTGCAACACAAGGAGTCTAAAAAAAAGAATTATACTTATTCTACAACCTTTTTCCTGTCGCTTTATAAGCGGAATCATTGTCAGTAATAAGTTGAACAATATTTTCTAGCCCTACTTCATTCACAACTTCATTAAATATCTCAAACAAAGTCTCAGTATTCCTAATAAAGCCAGATGCATCAATTGATTTCAAAAATATAGTCATTTGTAGAATAAACCAAAAAATTAATAATAGGCTCTTATCTCCTATTTGTCCAACCATCACACATGATTGAACATCTATAAGTAGCCTAATTCACTCTTCTTTATGCCAAATAACTTCTAATTTTAGAAACAGAAGAACTCAAAAATTTACCTCTTAAGTCATCAATCGAAAGACCTTTGTATCCCAGACTATAAGAGGTTATTGCATCCATCATAGGTTGATAATAATAAGAATGAGAAGCATTAAATGATAAACTTGTATCATACTACCATCTAGCTACTGCCATATCGATATTATGAGTCAAATCTCTTAATTGCATTGCATTATGAATTGAAGGTTAGGTTCTAGAAGTTGTTCGTGGTGCAAAAAAACTAGTCACATGCCTTCTTCTTTTACTCACATCAGGTCCAAGTACTTCTTTTTAAGTTTGAGATGGAACACTACCAGTACTACTACTACTACCACCACCACCACCACTACTACTACCTTCAACATTTCTACAATCACTATGGAAACTAGAAAACAAACTTCCCCTTCCAATTTCAAAATTCAAAATTCAAATTTTAACATTTGTCTTATATCTTTCTCGTTTTAATATTCTTCAAGCAATATTTCATTTGTCACTTCACATCATGACTTACTTTTTTACAGGGTTACACTTCTCCTTTAACTCCAACTAATTGTTTCTTTAATCGAGTGATTCCTCAACTTTTCAAATTCTTATTACAAAATAAGCAAATAATATGGTTTCTCATACCGTGAACTAATATAGCATGAGCCCAAGCTGGATCATTGTATCTTCCTAATTAGTTTAATCAGGAGTGCTTGAACTTCCTTTCATTTATTTGTAAAGATAAATGAATCCATATATCAAAATAAATAACACATAATTTCATTACACAATATGCATGTCCATCTTATATACTATAACGCATTTTGTATGATTACATTATACATAATTCAATTTCATCGAACACAATTCACTATAAGTCAAAAACTAACAATTCAGTTATTCAACATATATAATTAAACAAAACATGCATAAACAATTTCCATTTTTAACAATTTCGAACAATTTTAATTTAAAGTTTCAAACATGAGGATCGAGTTGAAGAGTATGATTTACATAATTGCTAAATAATGAATAACTTATCTTATACAATTGTTCATATACATCTATTCATAACATCAAGATCAAGTTGAAGGATATATTCATAACATGAGGATCAAGTTTTTTTCTTATTTAAAGCTTTGAATCTTCTTTTCATTTGTAACAAACCATAATATTATATACATCATTCTATATTTTGTTCTTAAATATATAAGTTGCTTTTACGATTTTTAATTGACATTAATAAATCTAAGCATAAGTGGTTAGAGTTCACCTTATAACATGTTCACAATTTGAAAAAAGGTTCCTTTTGGACACATTTACATCACTACTACATTATCTATTATAAATATTGATGATAGCCTAGACATATATATTACCAAATTATTCAACATATTTTATACTCAATTAATTATTTACCCAAAGCCAATACCCAAATACTATCATTAACTACAACCGAATTATTATTAATTTACAATAGTATTTCTTTTATACTCAATTAATTATTTACCTAAAGCCAATACCTAAATACTAAAAATGAAATACCATTTCACAAATTTTAAGAATGTATTTATTAATTATTTAAGTCTTTGCAAGTTTGCAATTTTGCATTCTTGGTTTTAAATTTCAATTTAAATTAAAAAACTTAACATAAATTTCACTTAATGGATTAAACCAATCCACAAAAACAAACTAAAAATCAACCAAAACAACACCGTGAATCATTCAACTCTAATATCCAACCCATGTAAATCACAAATCCAATTCAAAATTTAATTCTAACATTCAACTTCCAAGTTCCAACCGATTCATAATAAAAAATGCAATAAAGCAGAACATCGAAAAATCAAAAAACCAAATCACAACGTCGGGTTTTTGGGTTGGGTGACAAGTCAGGTTTAGATCTAAGGTGAGCGGTCATTACGCGTGGAGGAGGGTTGAAGACGGTGGCGTGTTCGGGACTTCGCGTGGAGGAGCTAATGAGGGTTGAAGACGGTGGCGTGTTCGGGACTTCGCGTGGAGGAGCTAATGAGGGCTGAAAATGATATGATGCTGGCATGGATCAGGGAGGAAGATGATAGTTGCCAGAGAACAAGCAGCACCGCCGGAGAGGGAGAGGAGAACGAGAGAGAGAGAGAGAGAGAGAGAACGGATGTGAGTGATTGTCGGTGAGAGAGAGTCAAAAAAATTTTTAAAAAAGCAAAAGGGTTCGAGTGGGTGAGGCACGCAGGGGGTTTTAGGTAAAAAAATTTTAATATTTGCAAAATAGTCCTTACATTTTTTAAAACTTACGGTGCCGGTATTTTGGATACCGACTAGTACTGAACAAAAACTCACAGTACTGATCGGTATTTAAGGTCAGCATCAAAAACATGAATGCAGTTCCGTTTTTTAATCGGTACGGAACGATATTCATACCTTTGAAATAAACCACAAACATGGGTCATAAAAAAATACTAATTAATTGATTTTATTGACTTGTTACATTTATGTCTCGTCATACATATAATTTAAATATATTATGTTAGTTAATTTTGTTAATATTTAAACATATACTATTTTATCTATTTTATTAACAATTAACGATATGTATTTTGTCATATTTTAATAATAACAATATATTGGTTTATTATATTTTATTGATAATTAATAATGTATTAATAAGCTTAACATGAAAGTAAATTAAGCCTTTTATAAATATTTTATTTTATTGTATTGCGGAATAACATTAAAAATGATAAATTTCTCATTTTATAATTTGTTGTAAGTAATTAACAAAAAAGTTTAAAAGTTAATATTTTATTAATTTATCATATTTACATTCTAATATATGGATCTTAAATTTAACTTTTGTGATATCACAATTAGATAATTTGGATCCACCAAAGGTTAAAGTGATCTTTAAAATAATTTATTTAAACATTAGTTGAAGCTGTAACGAAGAGTTTAAGCAAGTCTATATTATTATCTATGTTACCATTTTTACACTCTATTTAGGTGTAATGAATATTATTATTTAAACCTTTTGTAAAATATTGATATACAAATCACACTTTGAATAAATCAATTGAAGGAAAATTATACTTAAAAACAAATTGCTGGCATACTTCAAAAAATAACGTACACTCTTTAACCATCTCAGCAAGCTGCACACTAAAGCTAACTCTCTGTATAGACGCTATAAATAACTGTACCATTAGAAACGTGAATTTAGAAAGCGAAAGAACATCAATGGACGTATGACAAATTAGACTAATTACAACAGAACAAAAAAACAAAGATGGGACATCGACATGATAGAATTTTTATCTTCCTCCTGCTACAAGCATAGGCCAGGTTCTTTCTCGAACAAAATAAAGACAGATCTTGGGGGTCAACACATCATTTCCAACTCTTCATCCTGAATAGGTACCTGTAGAAGATAACCAGGTCCCATCGTCAGTACATTTGGTGCTAATAGACCATATTCTGCATTTGCAATTCACTGACAAGTTCAATCAAAATACTGCAGATCAGTTTCATTAACTTCAGATACAAGAACGTAAATTATCATATGGAAGAATTTGCCCACTTCCCACTAAGACACAAATCAAGTTTCTTTGGAGTTCATACCGGTTGCTACTGATGCAAAATAGGGTAACACGGGTTGATAACAATGTTAATGGTTTTCATGTTCATTTTTTTCTCGGACAACAGAGGAAAGTAGAATACGCTGCATTTAGAGGAAGAAACTGTACGCTATCCAAGACTAACCAACAGTTTGTCAAATATTCGATTATATGAAGGAAGCAAACAAACTCTTCAATTTTTTCATGATACCAGCAAAACTCATCAAGCTCCAAGCATATATCAATATTTTTTTCCATTGTCCACTCAGTTTCTTCTTCCAATATTTGAAAAGAACTTCTTGACATGTTTTCTGGCATAAAAGTTAATTTTTTTCTTTTCAACGAGTATCCGATATAATCTTCTAACTGAAGCTTTTATATCATGTATGGCAGTCCACTTGCCACCCAGCAGTTAGACATCTTGTATGGTAATCTAGAAAAGTTTACAAAGAAAGCAATTCAACTTTTCATTCCGTAATAACAAAAAGTTGCCAACTACAGGCAATTTATTAAACTGGATATCATAAAAATTTCAGCTTCCTCTATAAGAAACATTTTAAGTAAATATATCAACTTAGTCATCTACCGGACATGGTTAGTTAGGTAGTTAAAAGCTACTAAATCTTATTACTCTAGGCCATTGAAGAGCAAATCGATAATCTAGCTAAACTTATAAGCACCGCAATATAAAAAAAACAACGCAGCAACACATACTCAAAGTTTCCCTTAAGAGGCATATGGTGCAAACATAAATGAACAGGTAGAGCAGCCAGTGATGCAGTCAACTAAAATCCAAATTTTAAGATATCAAGAAAATTCCTGAAAACAGCTTAAAATTAAAGATGGCAATCTAGTGTAAACAAGTCAAAACCGTTACGCATCCTGCAAATATCAGGACAGCAAGATCTAACTTATAATACAATAACGTCAATAAAAGTTAGAGAGGGATTTGTTCACCCCTTTAGGCAAAAGAAAAGGAAAAAACCTGAACCATCATCTTCAGTCAAAGGCCAAGCCTCAATGTTTTGTCAGTTAAGCTTAAGCTTAATAAGAGACCATCAGAAACCATAGACACTAAGAGCAAGTTCTTTTTCTGTAATAAAAGAAACATCACAAATAGAAAACAAAGGAAAGTGAAGTACCTAAAATCACAATTCAATAGACTTTTTCCCCGTAACAATTTGGGAAATCCTGAGGCCTCTACTGAATGCTTCATTAAACAGAATCCTGGTTTGCATTGATTGGAATCCTGGCATCCATGACAAAAATGCCACAGGGGCCATAACTATCACTCCAAACATTATATCATAGAGCCGGGCAACGGAAACAACTATCTCCCATAGTATAGTGGATTGCAGAAATGGGCGCAATACTTGGGCAATCAATATCAGTCCCCACCCAGTAGGAACAAAAGCCAACAAACTGGTAAAAACATCTGTAAACTCGAATGCTGTGAATTCAAGTAGGGAAATTATCAGAAGTATTGCAAGTATGATAATTAGAAACTGGACCAGTCGATAATAGATGTGGTCTTTTGCAGCGTACTTGTCTCGAGCGTAGGCTATCAACACATAAAGGAAAAAGGTGACAAAAACACAGATCCAAGATAGTAAGTAGACAGCAATACTAGTACTTTCAGCAGCGATTCCCAGCTGGTAAACAATCCCGTACTGGAAGAAGAAGAACCGTAGGTCCAAAACTATCTCCATTAGCTTTCCCCATAGCCCAGTTGTCTTCAGATGATCCTGTTCCTCATACCACCATCTTTCCCAGCTCTGTTCAGCTTTTGAAAATACACCACCTTTATACCAAATCCAGTTCATAAAATCATCAAAGTCGTAGACTGTCTTCAACCAATCAAAGCCAGATGGATTGAAAACAAATGGTGACATTATCCATGCCACAACAAGGAACCAACTAGAAATTGTCATAGCTATATAAACAAATGTGTCCTTGGCTACCTCGCTGTATGATGCATAAACTGTCAGTATCAACCCAAGCTCAATAGCCTTGATAAAATGACTACGAGCATAAAGTCTATAATTTTCAGCAAAACTCTTGTGCTCCACAACAAAGCCCCTCCCAGTTGCCCGATACTTTGCACCACCATGAAGAATAGTTCTCCCAAAGAAATGAGTCCGAGTTCCCATGGAAAATGTGTAGAAAACAGATGAGAGCTGAAGCTGCATAGTCAAGAAATCCCAGACAGCATGGAGAAATCCATGCTCTAGAGAATTCTCCACAATCATTGGAAGGGCTGTGAAAAGACCTAGTTGGATGATGAATTGTTGATTTAAAATTGCACCAAGAGCTTTATTGTTGCTGCTGCTGTTTGACAAAGCAGAGGCCTCAACACCACTAAGAGCAAGATAGAGGCGCCCCCATAGAAATGCATACACAGTGAGAACGACCATCATTGTGTTGAAAAAAAATCCCACAGTGGTATAAAAGAATGACAGCATTCTAAAGAAATCCAGCCTATGCCCCAACCGATAGACGTCTCTGCTAAGAACTTGCTCACCATTTCCACTGGCAACCTTGGCTTCAAACATGGATACTTGATTAAGCCCAACATCCCTTCCCTTGCCAACTTGAATGTACTCATGGTGAGTAACATTGCCCCCTCGCAAAGTGCAATTAAAACCAGCAAAAATATCCTCACTGATGTTAATCACCCTAGAAGCCTTACTGATGCCACCCCGAGTCAAGAACCAAAACCTGTCAAAGACATCTGGATGACCATAATGCATACGAACTTTCAAAGGGTTGGCCAGAACCCGCTGTCCGAGCGTCACAAAACTAGTTTCCTGTGCTGACATAAACCACGCAAGTGATGAGACTGAACCAGTAAAGATGTGTTCTCTGACTCCCAAAATAGTTGGCTTTCGAATGCCATAGTAGTGCCTGTATTCTTCCAAAAGATTTCGCATCTTGAGTGCCTCCTCAAAATAGTTGTCCTGGTTCATGTCAATAGTCTGCACTGCATCACCACGAGTGAAGATAAGAGCATGATTTTGATTCTCTGGTTTTCCCTCTCCAAGCTTCAAGGGACCTGGCAGCTTGACCCTGTAAATCTCCACTTCCTTTTCCAGCTGCTGATCATACTTCACAAGAACAGAATAATATTCTATCTCATCCCTCCCGGTGTTTACCTCATCAACATAGGCGACTCGAAGGGCCTCATTCTCTTTCATCAAGGTAAAAATGTCATCAGCACGGGGATCCCTTTTAGCCTTTTGAGTTCCATAAATCTGGCATGCAACCACATAAGTGAATTTCATCAGAGCAGTCCCAAACTCGTGGCCTTTAAACAACAAGTTCAGGGTACTGCCAGTTCTACTTAAGGAAGAAGGAGATCTCTCAGAGCTGAAATCATCCAGCCCACCATCCCTCCTCATTGAACCAAGTTCTCGTGAACCATTCCTAATATCCATTTCCGAAGCTGAATCAAGGAAAGCAAGCATCTTAAGAGCACGATAGTAATACATCATCCCCCTTACAGTGCGTGCAAGTGTTTGGCCCCTATAAGATGCCCAAAGCCTAAGTTCTCTCAACTTTGTTTTCCATAACTCATCATCTTTACACATCCCTTCACGCCGCATCCTCTCCAAGAAGTTTTTCCACTCGTCATCATAAATTGTTTGCAGATAGTACAGTATGGAAATCCCATCCTCATTCTCAGTGCGAAGTTGCTCCCTGCTGTACAAAACTTCTTCATTGTAGTAAGGGGTTAGGACACTGAAAGCCATCATTTTCTCCACTTGAGGAGCATGTGGCATGTTCATAAAAAGGGAATTGCTAAAAAAAGCAATTCTACGTCTGGCCTCAAGATTTACTGGGATGTTATGCATTGCATCCCTGGAGGTAAGAATTGTGTGCAATCGCCGTACCTGCCTATAGAAAATCTCATTGCTGGGATCAGGCAATTGAATTGCATTTTCAAAAAGATGCCCTGCCATTGCAGCAGGATCACGTGGAGCCAAACCATCCTGCCTTAACTCGTTGATGGTCCGCTTTTCCTTGAAGAAATCTCTAGCAGCAATCTCATACAAAGCCTGTAGAATATTCACCACCTGGTTCATATCCTTCTCAGGTTTATTTAGCAACTCAACGAGTTTTATCAACTTAACATGGAAATTGGGCAGTGCATTCATCTTGAAGGTCTTAGTAAATTTCTCAATCTCTACGGCATGATCTATTTCTTGGAACAAGACGGTCACAATTGAATGCTCTTCAGTGTTGACCTTGATGATCTCAAGTAATAAGTGCTTTACACTATCATAAACTTCTATGACAGCACAACGTCTGTACTCATTCTTACATATCTTGTACCAAAGCCACTTATCAGGAGCATCTACCAACTCCTTAGCCTGGCTAAGGGCAAGTAGTAGCTCATTGCAGAGGAGAAAACAAGGCCATCGAATAACCTGCACTTTCCAACTATTTTGGGGCAATTCCAACAATTCCAGCTCCCTATCAGATATAATGTCCTCTTCCCTGAAGGTTGTTATGATCTCATTCCAGACTAAAGAAAATTTGTTAGCCTCAACCTGGTTAGACTCCAGCTTCTTATAAGGCCGGCCAAGCCCATACCTAAGCTTTAACCTGTGGATGGCATCTTTAAACTTATTCAGTGTCCCCCTCGCATTTAGCAGCTGCTCTTCAGGCATCAGATTAAACTGAATTGCACCTGCAAAGAATTGATATCTCAACCTCAATTGCTCAAGGTTTCGAATCTCACCCAAATGAGCAAACAATCCTACTGCTGCTCCCACAAAAGATGAATAGATCGAGTACCAAATCTGCAAGTCCATCAGATAAATCAATACCACAGGAAGCCACAACAATCCAACAGCAAATCTGTTGCTATGTTTGAAAAACTGGTGCCACTCGTAAGTAACATTCTCAAGTTTCAGCAACTGCTTTGAAGGTTTAATCATCGGTTTAATCTGCAGGAAGTAACTGAAAGCAAATTTGGTAACTAATACCAAAACCCAAAACAGAGAATACTTGATATTATCAACAAGCCCCTCTCTCAAAGCACGACCAACGAAACTCCTGCTCTGAAACCACCATGACAACACATAAAAGATCCTCCAATTTGTGTTCTCAAGAAAATTCCTGACCCACGGAATTATAAACAGGACAACAGCCAGTAGTTCGGGCAATGCAAACACTCCAGCCACCTCCAGAAAATTCACTACCCTCCTATCAACAGCAGCAGACCAACTCCTATCACTGTTCTTTTGACTCCAAATCCTGCCATAGAAAACCCCAAATACAATGATCCATCCCACAGCGACCACAATTTTCAACACCATTCTAACCCCAAGGGACATGGTCTCCCTCGAAACCAAACTGTACTGCATCCCCGCATCAAGCGAAAACTGCAACACCCTCAATCCACTCCAAGTAAAGAACACCGTCAAAACCCGAACTTGAACTTCCCTGTTCTTCAATGCGTGCCAGGGATACTCATTCCCTTCCCAAGCAACAATAATCGCAGCCTGCAAAAACAGTATCAACATAATCCACAACCGATCAAAACTCCTAAACAAATTCCAAAACGACCTCTGTTCGACAAACCCCGTCTTGCCCACGTGCTTCTTCCTAGTTGAAATCACAAAGAAGTTACTCCCCACATCAATAGGCCACTTCAATTTATCAAAACACCGCTTGCTCCAAAAGTACTCGTTCAAATCATCATAGTTTCTCCACGCACTGTGGGGTGCAGTTCCGTTCTTACTACTCTCCATCTCCTTTTTCACAGTCTCGTAAATGGGCTTGACAACGCGGTCCAAGAACTGGTTCTTTCCAGAAATCGAAGGCATCACAGGCTGCCCAGTGTTCTCGTCAATGTAATCTTCAAGTATCTTGTTCAACTCCATGGCCATGTTGTGGAAAATGAAGCAGATGCACTCCGGCATAAAACGAAGATTCGCAGATTCTCCCCAGATCAACAGATAAAGAGAAATGTACAAGAGCTCGCGCCTCAGATCGGGATTTGAGCGGTCAGAGATCCAGATGTTGGATTTCTTGTTGAGATAAGAGCACCAGTTGGTGTAGTTCTTCAGAAGTTTGCGTCGGAAACGGCGGAGGACGGTGGGGTCGAGGGTGTCGATGTTGTCAGGGGGAGGAGTGAGGCGCATCTGGGCGTTGGCCAGGTGGAGAACGATGTGCTCCCGCTGGTTCCGAACGTTGTCGTCTTGGAACCCGAAGAAGAGGGCCAACCAGTCCAGGAGGTCCATGGAGGGATGCCATTGGCCGAATGGCGGTTTCCGGAGGTTTCCGACGGTACGAAGAGCGGCAGCGGCAGCACGGACTTCTGGGTATCGGAGAGAAGGGTGGTCGGCTAGGAGGTTGTGCACAGGGATTATGTTGTAAGCCTCTTCTTCTACTCGGGTGCGTTGGTCGGACAGCGGCTGGCCCGAAGGAGGAGGACGGTGCCGTAGAGTGGACATGGCATGGGCGTGGTCCTTGTCTCCTTCTTTGCTTATTTCGTTTGTTTGTTTTTTCTGTTCTGTTTTGTATGATCAGAGAAAGAAAGAGATGAACATTATTATTCTGATTTCTGAGTATTCTATTGTGTACAACACTACAACACCAAGAAGCAAAGCCAAGGTCAAGGTGATTGATTCTCAAAGAGAGGGCCAGAGAGACAGACTCGGCGGCAAGCGCGTTGAATTGATTTTTTTTACTCTGTGGAATGTGGATCCAATCCTTCCCTCTTTCACTCTCTGTCTAGTTTTGTGTAGTTTTAAATCAATTTTGACAGCAACAGGAAAGGAAGTGCATCCAATTCCACCGTGTCATTTAATTTCCTTTTATCATATCTATTCAATTGTTCCCACCATGCTGGCTGTGCTTAATTCTTAGCTTTTTCAAGAAAGGGGTGTTGAGGGACTGTAGGAGTGCAGATCACCTGTCTAATTTTATTCTGTCTAATTCAGTCCAACTTTTAAACGACGCTATTTTTTCTTAAATTTTTAAAAGCACGTGGTAGGCATCAGACAAAGGAGATGATGGAAAAAAAACCAAGCCGCTTGGCAGCCGGTTTGAACAAAGAAACATCACATCAAAGTCATGTATAAATGTTTATTATACAGTTGGAGACACAATTAATTTTGTCTTTGATATTAAGTGTATATTTATTTATATAGTATTATTTATAACAAAATAATAATGTTATAATAACAATAATAATAGGTTTTAAATAAAACGTAAATTTTATTATTAAATTTATTATAGAGTATTTGTGAAATTTATTATGATTATTATTATTAAAATAATAGAAGTTGATAATTATTGTTATTATTATTATTATTATTAAATTTTAATAATTTAGTCTGTTTATTATAATCTTATCTTATTATTATAATCCTAATTATTATTATTAGTATTATTATAATAATAATACTAATTATTATTATCTTATTATAATTAGAATTCTTATTATTATTATTGTTATTATTATTATTATTATCATTATTATGATCTGATTATTATTATTATTATTATTATTATTATTATTATTATTATTATTATTGTTGTTGTTGTTGTTGTTGTTGTTGTTGT
>JANIJH010000009.1:4679544-4702977 GCA_024520975.1 Erythroxylum areolatum | reverse complement strand
TTTTTATATTTAATATGATTTATATTATAGATAAATTATCAATATGATTATTTATGGTGATAAGCTTTTATGAATTCGTCAAGTAACAATCCATACATAAAGGTTGAACCAATTTGGTTACCTAAATTGATTTTTAGTTTGATTAAAATCATATTTATTTTAGCCTTTGATTTAGTTAAGCTACTTTTAAGTTGTCCAGCCCAAACCCAACCCACCTTGAGGTTTAAAATTGTAAACAAAATGGAACAAGCCAAACCCGAACCTCGTCTATAAGAATCACTGGTAATGAAACAGCTAGCACCAAAAGCCATTCGTTCAGGCTGAGTGGCACTATCCCAAAAGCCATTTGTGCAAAAGCCTCTGCAGCCTCTTGAAGAGCTGCAGCAGCGCTGCTCTGGAGCGTAAGATCAGTCTTGAAGTCCTACACAATTTCCCTGACGAGCCTCTGGAACGGTAACTTGCGGATTAAAAGCTCGGTGCTCTTCTGGTATTTTCTAATCTCTCTCTTAAGGCGACGGTTCTTGGCCTGAAGCGATGGGGATTCTTCACACTATCGATGCGTCGGAGTCGATTTGCGTGCAACTTTTGTGGTCAACTGCTTCCTTAGGGCCTTGCCTCTTATGGATTTTCTTTTGGTTTGCTTTGTATGGGTCATTCTTGTTCGCTGAAGATGAGAGTGTTAGATCAAAAATTTTAAGCTGTAGGAAATGATACAGTTAAGTTTTGATACATATAATTTTAGTTGTTCGAAGAAAACGCTAGTATGTAGCAGAGTTTTTATTTTTAATTGTTTACTTTCAATCAGCTAAAGAAAAAGTTATTCTTCAAAAAATGTTATTAGCTGTTTGAATTGATTAGTTAGTAACCAAACAAGGCCTTTGATATATATAATTTTAGCTGTTGAAAGAAAACGCTAGTATATAGTAGCGTTTTTATTTTGACTGTTTACTTTCAATCAACTACAGAAAAAGTTATTTTTCTAAATAATGTTATTAGCTATTTGAAGAATCAAATAGCTAAAATCAACTAATCAGCCAAAAAAAATAGCTAATTGGTTGGTAACAAAATGAAGCCTAATACTATACATTTACTTTTCCAGAGAAGCCGCGGGCATTTCGTGTATTGAATCTCTCTTCGAACTTAAGCTTTTGAAACAGTCACGTGATAGGCCCATTCAACGCAAATCAGAAAATTTTAAATTAAAAACGACCATTTATTCATAAAATAGTGTGCCAAAATTAGGAAAAAGAAAAAGTGAAAAGAGAGAAGAAAGCTTCCATTCTTTTGAGGCGTTATTTTTCACTTTCAAACCAAATCTCTCTCACGTCATTTCCCACACCTTTTCGTTTTATATTTGGCACGTACATCCCACGCGCATTCTCTGCTTGCGCTACATTACATACAGTGCCGTTGTATTCTTGGTGGGGTTTCCCACGTAGAACTTAGATCTGCAGAGTAATTGGCTGACTTCAAAGGTAGAACAGGACAACCCTTTTGAACTGATCTTTGAAAATCCTAAGGGAAATAACTTTGCAGTTCTTAGGATGTTTCCTTGAAAACTTCTAGTTTATTGATCTATGACTATGACTGTGATGGAGGGTGTTATCAACATCTCGTCCACCGAAATTGGTTCATCGGTTAAAATGACTGCCGAACCACTTTAGGATATGGAGATCTATAATGCATTTATGTTGTATAACAAGTCCTTCCCTGTCCTGCTCAGAAATTATGAATTGGAGTATACATCTCAACTGCCAAGCAGCATTGTTTTACTAGAAGAAGTAAATGGGCCATTTGTAATGGATCAATTCGTTCGTATGTCAACCTAAACTCATATGGGCTAAGTCGTATTCATATTCGTATAGATTCCTGTAGTAGCTAATCATCTTACTGATGTGTATACATTAGATATCTTTTCTTTCTTTCAATTTTAGAAGAATGATTTGTTTAAAATATTAATAACGACGTGTTGTCTATATTAGCAAAATAAGGAAAGGGATATGCTAAAAAGATAAAAATAAGAAGGAAGGATGTGTAGGAATTTCCCCACTTTTGTAAGGTTCGTACAATATTACTTATTTTAGTACATATAATTCTACTGCTTCCTTAATTTATATTTTTTGTCAATAATACGATAATATGTTAAAAATATGCATTCTAGTTATCACTTTTTATTTATTTAGTTATAAGTAGCTTGATATTATTTATTATTTGTGGTCGCCTCTATATTTCAAGTTTTTAATTATACTATTAATGATATTTCATTTTATCATACTTTGTTTACTTGTACTTTTATTTTAGTTTGATTATATTTCTTAATTTGTAAGATTTATACCATATTTAATTCAATAGTAATCTATTATGTCTAATGTTATTCAATTAATCTTGATTTCTCATTAATTATATTTTATATGACGTATTTAATAACTAATCTATTAAGAGTGCCATTTTGTAATTTTTTGAAAAATGAAAAAAAAGAAAAAACATAAAAAGAGAAGCAAAATACTTTCAAATGATAACATATATAATATTTTTAAAGCTATCAAATTTAGCTTTTCGGAGGGGAAACCTTTAGAAAGGAGGAAAAATAAAGAACAGAATGCTCTGACTCATTTATTCATTTATAATTTATTTTACTTATTCTTATTAATATTAAGTAACAATAATTTGGTCACTGTGGTGCTATTAAAGCATATTGCCACTATGAACCATATGTCCCTGATCATACTTCTTAATTTTTCACACTATTATGTATACTATGTCAACAAGGGAGTTCTCCTTTTTTCAAAAGTCATGTGTCTCATTGTTTTCCTATATCGATCCATAATGTCTTTTTCTAAAAGTTTTTCCTATATCGAGCCATAATTTCATTCTTTGAAAGTGTTATAATTTCATATAGTGAGACAAGAGATTTTTACTCTTTTGACATATATTGGTTTTATATACTTCAAATTTGAGAATTTCCACCATTTAGCATTTCACCTCTGTTGAATTCTATAAAAATGTTCATGGATGCCGTAGTCATTTCTTCAAACACGTTTATATAATGACACATTGATTATGTGATTGTTGTCATTTTTAATTAATTTAATGCAACCTTCTAAAACAAATCTTTAATTGTTTTGTTAATTAAAGTTTTCAATCAACATCCGTATAATAATTGATTAAAAGTTAATAATTTTGTTTAGACGTATTTGTTTTTAAATATGTCATATGTATATATACACATACATACACACACACTCTATTGACCTATATTAGGCTTCTAAACATAGCTAAGTCTTACAATATCTTCAACAAGTTGCATATTCTCATCAAGTCTGATTATAGGAATTACATTAGGAAGGTTGGTCGAGTCACTTACCAATATGCATAATCTCATAATCTAGTATAGTTTATCCTTTATATTTGAGCATTTGCCTAGTCTATGCATATTAACTTGCCAATGATGCTTGACAAATAACTCAGCCCCCAGGTAGTCTAGTATTTTAGAGGCAATCCATGTGTGTGTATCCATATAAGTATAAGTTCATATTTAATTTCATCACTATTCAATCCTAGTTTCTATATTTGCAGCGGGAGTGGATTGTTGAAGACATGCCAACGCATTACTTTAAGGATCTGTTTTGCTTTTTCCTCATTTGAGAATCTAAAATGAAAAACATCATCTACATTGGCAAGTACTTCCTGCAATCCATTCTTCCTCAAATTGTTGAAAGCCCACTATAAGAAAAGCCATCCTTTTGTCTTGAAAGAATCTAACAATAGTGACACTCCATCTTTGAACTTTAGCTCTCAAAGTCTCCAATGGTGGAGATACTATCCTAGTTTTAGTAGCCTCACTTAAAGGGCTGTAACTAAGCTTGGAATTTGGCTTTTGGTCCCCCACAACTTACGCTTAAGTTCTCTTCAAGGAAGTTTTAGGGGGAGAGGAATCAGTATAGAGGGTTGAGGTCAAAGGTTCAGTAGGTATGTGGTATTAGGCAAGAAAGAGTCCATGGTTGGTTAATGACCAAAGGATAAACACAATAAAAGGAGAGAGAGAAGTAAACTTGTGTAGAATGAAGAAGATAGAAGAAGAGTGGATGTCAAGAGGGAAAATGTAAGTGAAAGCAAAGAGAGATGGAAGTAGGAAAAGAAAGCTTAAGCTGTTACAGGATGTCTACAGTAACTACATCGTGTGTAATATCCCACTATCATAGAGTATATACTCGAACATCAAGAGGGCATTCAAGTACATATCCTATGACAATGGTATGTTAGAGCAAATATGATATCTTAAATGACATCATAAAGAATACACAATACTTAAAAACTTCAATATTTCATTTCATTCATTAACAAAAGATTACACTATATTCATTGAAACAAATATTTGCAATGCTTATACAAAAGTTCTATATGAAAAGAAACTAAAAACTACAAACTAACTCCTCTGGTGTCAACTAATAGGCCTTTAAGCCATAATATTCGTCTAGACAGTCTTAGGAACTAGGTCTTCTGTCTTGTACCTAAAAAGTCACGTTGTAATTTTTGATGAATTTTGCAAACTCAATGAGTGAACCATCATTGATGATCTCACTCAGGTTAAATACACAAATGTCACACAATCAACCAATTTCATAAACATTCTTTTAGACATGAATAATCCCAATCAATTACACTATCATGGCATATCACTTAATCATCACAATTTCAAAAAAGATTTTATGATAATATATTTCATAATCATAACTATACAAACACAGATGCATATGAGTCTCCAGATTCATTATTATTCATTGTGACCAAGCACTTTTCAGATATAGATACAGATATTGGCCCATTGCACTCAGTAATATACAAAAATCACGGAACAAAGCTCTAAGTGTAGAATTCTGAGCTTAAAGCTCTTCAAACTAGCTACTCTGATTATAACGCCTCTATCTGATTATGTATTTTATGAAATATATTAAATAACAGAATATGTCATGTATAGCATTCACTTATAATTCACAGACAGAATCTTATATTCATCAGACCTAAGTCTGATATTCAACTTTCATTGAGTATACAGATATCACGCAGAATTCATCTACAAATAGAACACTTTCAATACATTCCCAAATATCAAACTCCTCGGACCATTAAAGTCCAGAATTCATAAATAGATCACAATCAATTCATTACCAGTTCAATATATAGGAATTAAATAGAAACAGAAATAAATAAATCCTAATGGTATCATCTAGGTTGACTCACAGTATGTTCCAATTTATGCTATTGCCTGGATAGTCTGATAATATCTGAATGATGTCTGACTTGAGCGTCTAAAATCATACAATTCACACATAATTCACATTATAAAGTCGATCAATCAAATACATATTCATTTGTACATATATATACATATGTCATAGCTATCTCATACCTGAAAAGTCACGTAATTTTTGATGAGTTTTGCGAACTCAATGAGTGAACCATCATTGATGATCTCACTAAAGTCAAATACACAAATATCACACAATCAACCAATATCACAAACATTCTGTCAGAACATGAATAACCCAACCAATCACATTATCATGGCATATCACTCAATCATCACAATTTCAGAAAATATTTCATGATAATATATTTCATAACTATAGGTATACAAACATAGATGTATATGAGACTCCAGATTCGTTATTATTTGTTGTAACAGAGCGCCTTTCAAATACAAATATAGATACTGGCCCATTGGGCTCAGTCAGATACAAAATCATGGAATAAAGCTCTACATGCAGAATTTAAAGCTTAAAACTCTTTCAGACTGGTTACTCTGATCACCACAACGCCTTTATCTGAATATGCATTTTATGATCAAATAAAAGAATATGCCATGTATTGCATTCAATTATGATGCACAGACAGAATCTCATATTCATCGGACCTAAGTTCGGTATTTAACTTCCATTGAGTATATAGATATCATTCAGAATTCAGATGCAAATAGAATACTTCTAATACATTCCCGAATATCAAACACCTCGGACCATTAAAGTCCAGAATTCATAAACAAATCACAATCAATTCATTACCAGTTCAATATATAGGAATTAAATAGGAACAGAAATAAAGAAATCCTAATGATATCATCTAAGTTGACTCACAGTACACTCTAATTTATGCGATTGTTTGGATGGTCCAGCAATGTCTGAATAACATCCGACTTGAGCGTCTAAAATCATACAATTCACACATAATTCACATTACAAAGTTGATCAATCAAATACATATTCATTTATGCATATATATACATATGCCATGTTCAATGCATGCTCAATTATTTTTCCCAGGTATGAAACCTTATTCAACATTCTTAACCATTCAACATCATACTTTTTATACTACCATTTTGTAATCACATTTGTCTCTTTAAAATAGCTTGATTTACTCCAAATACATCAATCATACTTGACACTTATCTTTAAACATTTCCATGATAAAAAAGCTTCTTATAATTCACACACAATTGGTACCTTAAATCTAAAATTTTAGTAAGCTAAATCTATACATTCACTAAAATTTTTCCAGCAACATATACTCATACATTCACCCAATTCTCATTCATAATACCCTATTGTCTTCAATACTCATTCATCCAAACTTAGATGCATTATTATCCAACATTCTTTTCCTTGAAGTATAATATCAATTAACAATAAAAACTTATAACACATTTAACCAACTTTTTCAACATCAAATTATGTTTTATTTAAACATTAATCAAGTCCAAATGCATCATAGTTAAGTACCTTATCCTTAATTTGTTTAAGAATCACAGAAAAGAACATTTTATTTATTTCCATGCAATTTCCACAATCATATATGGCTTCCCACAATCATGGGATGGGTTATCCAAAAGTTCCCATCCAATTCGTTCATTAGTTTTCCATATTTTCTTAAGATAGGTTTCGGGTCTATTTTGTATGGCCATTATGACATAGAAATTGAGGTTTTTAGATAATATATTCTTCTAAACAAATATTTCTCTATGTATTAAGTTTCTAATGAACTAAAACTCATACAATTTGGTTCATTATTCCTAGAGTTATGCCCAAAATACTAAAAAACTATTCTCAAACAGTGAGAGAATACAAAAAATCAACTTTAAGTCAAATTTTGAAACTATTAGAAATAGAATTAAAATTAGATTCCTTCATGTAAATATAGAAATATGTCTCTACTTTAATATAAACTTAAAATCATCCCATTTGGATATCTATAGATCAAGTTATGGTCAAAATACCGATGTATGTTTAGTGAAAACACTACGGCTAACATATTCCAGCAATTTTTCTTTCATTTTTTTTCCAGATTTTTTTACACTTTATACCAAAGTTAAACATCCTCTTTATAGTTCATCAATTATACCTCTATTATGCCTGAATCATATTCCCATTACTCATCAATAAAATCTCTTATTCTAGTTCAAAATTATTCAATTGACAGCTTACAAATTATCAGACTAGAAACTTTTACATTATTATGCATATAATCCTAGTTCTTTCCCAATTCAAGAACATCAAATTAACATCTTTCTTTGACATAAATTCACCTTCATTATACTTCAAATCCAAACCTAATTCATCCATAAATCAATGTATATCCCAAGGTTTTCATAAACCAAAAACAAAATAGACACACTTCCAAGTTCATGCAAAAATTTCTAGCACAATCAATCATTAACATCACATGTAATTCATCCTAATTCATCATCATCAATTCTCTATCATAACATGCTATAAACACTAATCATTTACGTACATTTTTAACTCCAATTTCAGCTTAAAAGATCAAGACAATTCAGTATTCCAAGCAAGCAGAAATATGACACATTCAAGGTAGAACTTGGTTGGATTTCAGCTAGAACATAGGGGCAACTTCCAGCTGATCTTTTACTTAATTTTTTGAGGGTAAAACATGGATTTTTTTAAATAGAAATTGGACATAAGCATGAACATACATAGGGAGATGAAAGAAGTGAGGGTTTCGGTGGTGGGTGAGAAGAAAGAAGAGAAATGTGCTGAACGAAACTTACTCCTGCAGAAACTCACCAGTTAAGGTGTTAGGTGTCATGTAATTGAATAGCCATATGTCTTATGGCATGTTCAGCACTTATCAAGCATAGCTGCTGCCAAATATCTCCAACTAACTAGGTCACTTGTCTATGAATCAACTATGTTATTTGTCATCCACTTACCAGCCCATTTGTCACGCAATGATTAATTCATTGTTAATTAATTACTTGTCCATTTTTCACTCATTTAACTATGCCAAATGTCACTCAATTATAGGTTAAATAATTCAAATTTTTCATGCATCAATTTATCCTACTACTTAGCATTTGTCCTAGTCCAAACGTACATTTTAATCTATCAATTTTCCAATCCATAATATTCCAAAGTTTCTAATTGAAATCCAATCATATCAAAATTCAAGATATATCAAAACAAAATTCATATCATAATCACTTAATATTTTTTATATCCCCAAATAAGTCAATTACATATGCTAAGTTGTAATGTGCACAAATATCAATTCGTGTATGAATGCTAATGTTATGCATGTATATGCAATATTTAATATAGGATTAAACCCTAAACATAGACCAAAAAATAGGATATTAGATTGTGAGAGGTTTAATTAGTTAGGAATCATTGTTTAAGATTTGAAGGATACTTTTTCACTTGGAGTAAAAAAAGAAGAAGAAGCACTTTAGTGGTTTATCAGAAAGAAAACTGATAAGGCCTTAAAGATGGAGAATGGTTAAAAGCATATCTAGTTGAATTTTTCCTGCAACACCCAACTTGAATTTTTCTTGCATTTTAAGTGGATTTCACTAAGATTTTTGGGTAATTTTGGAAATTTTAAGGTTTGTTGTTCCCCAAATTGCTACGTTTTTGCAATTGCTCCATTCTAAGGTATTTTTACCTAATTTTCTTCTTATTTTACAATTTTAAGTTAAATTTCATTCCTTTCTTTGTGAATTATTAGATTAATTTGTTGAATTGTATATGGATTAGATGGAATTTGAATTTGGAATTGTTAATTTTGCTCACTAAGTTATAGATTGCGATGATTTTTGTTAGATTAATCATAAGTTGTTAATTTTCTATCAATTAGTTGATGTTTATTAGTATTCATACCCATTTCATATTTTGCATGCTTTAGGGTTTAATGTGTGTAGCATAAGTTTAATTGTTTAATTTCTTATTTTAATTTTAAATTTCAGTAATTGCGTTTAATAATTGCATAATTAGATTAATTTTTTATTCAATTTTAAATTATGTTCCTGATTTTTCATTATTTTGATTTTCTATTTTTTAATTTCATTGCGTTTAGTTTAATTGGATTTTTAATTATGTGTTTTTAACAATTGAATAATATAGTGAGTGTATGACTTAAGAGTGGAAAAAATTGTTTTTTTCTATTGTTATTCATTATGATCAGACACTTGAATATCAGTTTCACCATTGGACAAACAAGTTCACTTTTGTGAGTTGTTGAAGCATTACAATTGTCAAGATCACATGTAGATATAAGTTGAGCATATTGCTCATTTTCAATTTGGTAATTGGGATTATATTTAATATTCTCGAAGTGATTTGATCTTAATCAAAGGATTTTATGAACATATCTCTAACTTAGAATGAACCAACAACCAATATGTTAATTTCCTTTCACTAACGTTTCAAAGTTGGCAACCTCTACAGCATGTAGGTACCGTTTCTTGGTGATGTCGAATTCACAATCTTAATGCGTTACCTATACACCCTCTGGACTAAAGGGTGTCGTCAAGAAAGTTATACCTGCATAACAACGTTTACGAAAAAACATGAGAAGAATAATCTCAAGACTAAAGGGTGATAGGTCGCCAAGAAAGTTATACCTGCATAACAACTTTTACGAAAAAACATGAGAAGAATAATCTCAAAACAGAAGCGTGAACGGATTACTTCAACCCGACAAGAGTATAGCAAACCCAATACACCAGCTATAAGCATAAATCCATAACCACTGGAAGGCTCGTAGAGCTTTGGATTCCCTTCGTTAAAATCACAGGGAAGAGTCCAATACACTCCAAGAAACAAGGGCATAACAGGACGGCACCATGTAGAGTATAATCCAACAATCATATACATACCGCAGAATACCATCATTCTAACAACATTTATTTAAGGATAAGCATAAGTTTATCTAAGCAGCACGGAACGTGGAAATCACGAGTAAATGGCTTTTCCTTCACCATCCCCTTTGAGTTGGATGCATGTTCAACCTATCAAGCACAGCATTGAAGTCAACAGGTTGTCCACTCTCCTCCATCCGCTGAATAGCACTGACAACATGATCACCCCTAAACCCCATGCTTACCAACCTGTCAATCAACTCAGTGTATGGATGATTGCGAGGCAAGTGTGAATGACTTGGGTTGCAGGACAGCATATTTGAGCTTGGTGCAGCTGTCTGTGGATTCTGGAGAGAGAGATTTGCAGAAGGGTATCCACCTTGCTGAAAATGTTGTTGTTGAGAAGGATGATGTGCTCTCCCACCTTCATTATCATACATCATGTAGGCAGTACTTGTGGGAAGAGTGGGGTGGGGGCCTTGAGCTGCATACACATCGCCAGTTTGTGTTCCAAAAGCTCCTTTAAGCTGCTGAGGTGAAGGTGAAGGATGCTGGGGAACTCCTCTAGCAGCAGTATATCCATAAGGCAGGGCATCCATGCGGCTAGTTAAGGGTTGAGGAATGGCTGAAAAGGGGACTTGCGCAGGCATGCTTTTTGGAAGCGCATCTGATGGAGACAAGTTTGATGGTTGAACTGGTGGATTGTATGAGGGATGAACTGTCGTTGAAGAAGGCCTAACCTGGGGTTGCATGAGCTGCTGCTGTTGTGGTTGTACTTGCTGCGGTACTTGCTGAGGTACTTGCTGAGGCCATTGCTGCTGATACTGAGAAAACTGTTGGGCTGCTGGTGTCTGAATCCCTTGTGTGTGTGGCACTCTAGAAAGATCTTGCACTTGGGCTGCTCGATATTGAGGGTCAGAAGGTAGATATTGGGCCTGGGGATGTGAACCTTGAGCTGGTAACTGGGAGGGAGGTATATAGTAGGGCGACGGGTGAGTAACATTCTGAGCTGGGGTTTGAGGTGGAGCGGGTAAAATTGGTGGTTGTTGCTGATGGATAATCTGGTGGGGAAGAGCCAAAGCTAATTGTTGGTTATGCAATTCAGATGTGCTGTCAGAGTTTTTCTGATCAGAAGCAGGTGGTGCACCTTTCTCTTCATTGGATTGGGAGTGACTTGATGATGAGGATTCTTTATGCACAAGGTGAAGCTTCGCTAATTCTTTTTGAGTCTCAGCAAGTTCTTGTTTATCTCTTAGGATCTGGACAGACCTTTGCACCTAGAACAAGCGACATATGATAAATTAGTACCAAGGCAAAGAAGTCAAACCAGAAAATGAAAGAATGTAACTAAAAACAAAGTACTGTTAACCATAAAGTTAGCTCTTTAGGTTCAAGTAGGACCAACTTTCACTGAGAAAGTTGCACTATGCTTACAATATCAGGACATGTGCTTGATCTATTTTGAGTGGGTGTCTTCAGTGTGAGGAAGGGGTAGATAGTGGCCGAAAAAGGGACAAGCATTGACACTTCACAAAGTTTGGACAAACAATTTTCAACAGATGGGTACCACTATGTAAATACAAAATGCACCATGATAGATGCAAACACATGCCAAATAAACTACTTGAGTGACTGAAATACAAGGCTATTCCCAACTTTTTTCCCCATTATTATTTAGAGGATGATTCACATAAATACAACTCTTGTACATTCACATCTTTTTCAGTGACGTTAACAAGGGCCACAAAAAAAAAGACTGAAATGAGGGATCAATTTCAAATAAACCAAAATAAAATATATATTTTATATGAAAAGGACTTGAAACCAAATGTTAGTCATGAGATTAGGGTAGCTATGCCAACATTACACAACTCTCATACATGCTCCAAAAGAAAGGCATAAGGGCATGGACAAAGCATAACAGCTATGTAAATTAAACAGTTGAAAAATAGTTGAAAAGAACACAAGTAAAATGAAGCCTATTTAAAGCTATTGACTTGAAACCTCTGATTTTTGCTCTCTTCAATTTAACTTTCGGCAACTTACAAATATATTCTTCCTTATTCCTTTGGCACCTTTCACAAGGTAGCTCTCAACACACTAGAGAAAGCTAACTATGAAGTACAGGATGAAAATTAATGGATCAGATGGTGAATTAGGTTATTTGTTACAAAGACACTTGAAAGGCATATTGGAAAAGAAAATTTGCAGGTTTGATGAGTACTTACAAGGTCCAAGGACTTGTTGGGACGCTATTCTAAAAATTAAAAAGATGTTATATTGTTGTCTTCCAATCATGCAATTATTTCCGGATGTATAAACATGGTAAAGACAGTTACATAGCATACTCTTGTAGAGTGACTCAATGGTTCTCTGAAGAAGAGATTTGGTCCTTGCCTGATAATTAAAATAGAAGTACACACGGAAAGGAAAAGGGGAAGGAAAAGCTGACTAAAACAAAATTTTCCATACATACGAATGTCAGATGAGACTAGAATCACACATGAGAAAGTTATGAAATTATCACAGGAAAGCAATCTATATGCTTGGAAGAGAAGGCACTAGACCAGCGTGTCTAACCCAAGTTATTGAAAATCATCATAATAGCAAAGTGCATACTTTCATGGTCATGCCATTGGGTGCCAAACAAAGATATTTTATATTTGCAAAATGATAATAGTTCTCTGCTTCTCGATAAACATAATTCATGGTAGCTTACCTCTTGAAGGTGTTTGTCAAGAGATTTAAGCTTTGAATCAGCATCCCCATGGTCACGAACTATTTCAGATCGCATATCTCCAATTGATTTATCTAGGTTATAGGAATATAATTCCAGTTGCGACAGCCGTGAACTGATTCCCTCAAGGAAACGCATGAGGCTATCAGTATGTTTTTTCATACTTTTCTCAACGGAGGTGATAACATCTTGAGCAAAAGAGTCTTCTGGATGGCTATAGGAAGTAGCAGGAAACATCGAAGACCTAGCCATTCTGCTTTTGTGAAAATCCTGCTTCAAGGCAAATCATCGCATGCCATGTCAGTCTAAGAAGATTCGAATCTAAATTTAATTTAAAAAAAAGTCTATAATACAGTATAAGGTATAAACCCCAAAAGTGAAGGAGCAAAGGAGCGAACAAGTAAACCAACTTAACTTCCATTCGCATGCCGAGAGAGAAACTATAGTATCGTAAAATTTTTGCTTCTCAAAACAAAATCGCTGAAAAACCATAAATTTGAGAAGGTCTTCCCTTCAAACGTTGTTCTATCTTTCTCCCTCTAATCGCTAATACCAAACTCATCTTGGAGAAGAATAAGAAGATGGTATAGATATACACCCCAAATTTCCCTTATCGATCTTTGTTTGAAAGATTAAAACTTGATTCAATTGAGAGAGTATTGTGATTCAGGTCATCTTTTGATCAGATTGCAAAGAAACAAAGAACAGGTTGGTTATAGTGATTCAACTACAAAGAGTGCCACTTAGAAATTTGGGACCTTAAGTAGGTGTAGATAAGGATCAAAGTGAATAATAATAATAATAATAAACACAAAGAGAGAGCGAGTATCAGTTTTAATCGTTGAAAGACGAAATCTGGTAAAAGAAAAGAAGGGGGAAATAACGACTTTGAGGAAAAAAAAAGGTAACCTTGGTGGAATTGGAGGTGATCAAAGGATCCGAATGGATGGCACTTGCGCTGGAAGAGTCGTGGTTGCTGCCGTTGCCGAAGTCTTCATAAGAGCAGAGGATGTCGTCGGACCCGAAATCGAATCCCTTGGTTCCAGATGAGGCCATTTGGGGGGATCCAAATCACTAAGGGTTTCAGAAACTGAAATAAAACGAGAAAGGGAAGAGGATGGAACACACAAAGCTCTTTTTTCTTGTTTGGCTTCAAAGCAAGGTTGATTTTGTTTTCAATGTGTTTTCTGGAGATAAGGACGAGCCGACTTCTTTCTTTTCTACCTTCAATATATTTTTCTAAAACGACTTTTTAATTCTAAATGGAACTTGCCTCAAGTTTTCACATTTTTCAGTAAAAGAATGAAGATCAATTCATTTCACGCTCTGGCCCATTCTCCTACAACTTGAGTGTAAACTTTCTTAGAAGGATGAGGTCCTACTGGCCCATTCTCATACAAGCAATATTTGAATACAAGTGCTCTGGGCTAGGTAACCCAATCTCCAATATTGTACTACATTTATATATTAGTCATATTTAGCTGTTAGCTAATTTTATTAGTATATAAAATTAACTATTTATTAAAAATATTTGATAAAATTAGTTGTTTAATAGTAATTTTTGATGTATAAAATGACTTATAAAGGCATAATTTAAAAAAATATAAGGAAATAAATATTAAATTTCTTAGTATTTCATTGAATATTCATATAAGAATTTAGAATTTATATATTTAATTTTACAAAAAGGAAGTTTATAATTTTAATAAAAACATAATAATAATAATAATAGTCTAAAGTTAAATTCTCTATGAATATGAATGATGCAACGAGTTATATCATATTAGTATTTTTTATATAATATGTATGAATTTTATTATTTAATAAATTAAAAATATCTTTAATTATAGTATGACACTGACACAATATATAACGTAATTCAAAAATTATGAAAGGAGAGTATAATTAACTTTTTACCTATTAATTTTTGGCTGATTATAAAAAATGTTCATTTTATGGAATTTTTAAAAATCAACTTATTGAAGTTAAATAAGTTATTTACTAAAAATATCAACAATTTTTTAAGATAATAAAAAAGCTAACTTTTAGTAATAAACTAAAGTACTACTTATCAACTATTTGCCGAACACCTCCGATTTTTATCTCAATCTGGCAAAGAACAATCTTTTTGGTCATCCTCTTCCACAATTCAACAACAAAGTTTTCAAATTGTTTCATCTGAATAAGCCGAGATGGTTTAAATAAATACTCACTTTCTATTTGCGAAACTGACCATGGTGAGATAGGTAGGTTTTGCTGACGACAATTAGAGAAATTTCTCTCTACAACGTGCTTGACTTCTCTATTTCACATTGTAGAACAATACGTGCGAGACCCTGCTCACCATAAAAGTGTTCATTGAAAAGTTCAACACGGGATGCGTTAGATATGTGTTGCCAAGTCCTAGACAAGGCAACCGCTTTAGCAGTCTGCTTGATGTTTGGAAAAGAGATGATATGGTGCAAGATTGATCTGGATATGCGACAAGCAGTAGGCTGGAGGGGCTGTTTTCAGAATGCCGCAATGACTGGTGATGATGGCGATTTTATAAATGTTAAAAGATTTGTTTCGAGCAAACTTCTCATCAAATAATTTGTTTATTTGATTTATTATTTTTTAAAAAAATGTTTATCCATATTTTATTTAATTTTCTTGAATAAATATAAGTTTAATGATCAAAAGAAATCATTTCTTCGTGCTCTTTCGAGTGTTAGTTTTTAATAATATGATCATATTATGAGACACATTTTAATTTATTATTCAAGTATTGAATACTAGTTTTCTTCGAATTCGTTTAAAGAAAATGGTTGTAATAAGATCTCCAATTTTAATTTGAACTCTAGCACAACGAAATTGTGTGAATATCATGAAGGCGCAATTAGATCAATGTTGTACGATGCTTGGGATGGACCTAATGTTACATATTATATTCGTAAATAACATGATACAAGGTTTCATTTTTATTGGTTATGTAAATCTTGAATGAGTAAGTATTCGTTGTTTACTATTTTTTTTAATCAAGTGTCGAACGTATATTGTGAAAATTATAATGATATCCTAAAACATCTTAAGTATATACAATGAGCTATAAAATTATGGAAGAGTCTGCAAAATAAAGATCCTACTTTAGGATAGTTTGAAGAACATTTTGGCAAAATTTCTTTTGGATAATTGTTTTAGTATTGTTTTTTTTGGGAAGTTGAATGAAATATTTTATTAATAACAACAAAAGCTATTACACAATTACAATGTAAGACATGTTACAAACTAGCTATTGTCCAATACAATATTTCTAAAATCAAGGTTACTGATTGGGTTTTTCGATGTGTGCAAACTTAATTAATTAACTTCGATAATCCATAAATGTATGGATCGTTCGTGTAGTATCTATGGTGTCGATTTCATGAGGAGGAATAATCTAATTCTAAAATCTAAGACTAGAACAATTCACAAAATTCAAAATGTACAAAACTAAAATAAGAATTCAATTTAATCAAACAAATCAATTCAAGAATCAATCACAAAAATATTGACAATTTAGCAGTTGCAACACACATTCAAGAATCAACCTAAAGAATTACCAATTGAGAGAAAAGGAATTTTACCTATCTTTAACCCTAACCTAATCCACTATAAATTACTGGATTATTGATTCTAGACGATCCTAGGATTGATTACTTTCTCTTAAGTTATAAGCATTAATCCTAATTTATAAACCCTAATCAAAATATGGAAGTTGTAATTTCTCAATTAACAACCTATCTAGAACCCTAATTAGATCTGAAGTTGTCTAATAAACTATCAAAAATCTATGCAAGATCTCTTTTCGCACAAATTAGCGATTTGATTTAATTCTTGTTCTATTAAATCGCCTAACTCTCATTAGCCCAATTTAATAATTTTTTACTCGATTAACCCTCTCATTTTATTATCGTATTATGCATGTCCAAAATTAAATAACAATAAATCTAAATAACATATAAGGAATCAGATTTTATTAAATCAAAGATAAAACTCCGAAGGTGAGTTTAGAACATCATCAACATCCAAAAAATCATATCATCAATTGTTATTCCAATTCTACACAATAATAAAACTAAAAATAGCAAGAAATACAAAATTAAATGGATGACGGGAGGCAACAATGCTGAAAAACTCTTGATCCGAGAAGTACGTTAAGTTGACTTCTTCTCTTCTTCTCTTCTTCTCTCTTCCTTCTTCTCTTTCTCTATCTCTCGATAATTCTCTCTAGGGTTTCTCTAAAAGAGGCTAATGCCAAAGCTCCTCTTGCCTCTTTGTCTTATTATTTAAATACCTTTTATGTTTTGAGCAGCCCTACGATTTTTTGGGGTCTAAAAGGTCTGAAAAATCCCTCGAAACTTAACATTTTTGAGTGTATGCGCGTCTGCCCAAAGCAGGCCATGATCGTGAGCCATGTCCTAGGCTTTTGTCATGATCGTGACATATGGACCACGATTGTGGGCCAACTCTGTTGCTTCTGTCACGATCGTGGCCTATTGTGCCACGATCGTAAACCATTGTTTTGGCCCAAGTATCTATGAAACTTCTCCATTCTTTGATGTTGACCCTGAAACACTAACAAATACTTCAAGATACCTTAAAAACATAATAATTAAGCTCAAAGATTTGTACTAACCTATAAAACACGTAAAACATAAACAATTAACAAACTAACTTAATTCTAACCCAAACACATACTAAGCGATTGAATTAACAATTAAATACATATCAAACTAAGCCCTAAAACATGATGCAATTCACACTTATCAACATCCCCACACTTAAACGTTTTCTTTTCCTCAAGCAAACAAAACAACAAACACATAAAATCACATAACACATAATGTAGCAATGAGACAATGTCTTCAACTTCATGAAATAAATTTAATTTTAAACACAATCATTCAAGTTATTTTAAATCATTAACATGCAAAATCTGTGTCTAGGAGCTTTGAACTAAATATACATATTAATCTAAATCCAAGTGTTAAATTATTTACTCTTTTTAATTTCACACACACATTAATAATTCTTTGATCATTCAAACTCCGTAACTACTCCTAAGTACATATTGATGAAAAGTCAAGCTATTAGAAGTTCGGCAGGTTTTATTAGGAAACACTTTTTTTTTATTAAACAAGGACCAACCTTTTACTTGAAAGCAAACATTGGTGATAAATGTTGATCCAGTTACTCGACTAAGTCATTTTTTATTAGGCCACTTGGTTAAAACGTCATTATAGCCTTTTAAAGTGGAGGCATACATTTGTGATGCATGTCGATCTGGTTACTCAGTTATGTCATGTTCTCAACTGGCTACTAGCTCTATTCATAACATGAAGGCCAGTGGAATAGTAATTTATTTAAAATTATCAACATATTTTTTTATTGCCCACCTTATTGCTTTAGCTACTCGTTTCCATGAAAAACTACTAGCAAAGCTATTTAAATCAAAAGACCTCAAATTATTAATGAATGTAATAATTTAGAGGCTACAATTTAACATTAAATCCTAATTAAGCCGCGTATTTAGCCAAAGAATCCAATTTACTAATTTTGCAAGCTAATGATTCTTCATAACCTAATAGACTATGTTCAAAATTAAATCAATTTCAGTCCATTTAAGTCATTCACACATTCACACATTTCATAAAATGCAACCTAAAAACTATCGTATAATATTCAAAATTCACATTCAAAGCAAAACACATAACCTTCCTCGCACTTAAACAACACACTGTTCTTAATGTGAGAAGGGGACAAACAAATAAACATGGAAAGGAGAGAAACATAAAATAAAGTAAAAACAAAATAAAGACTAAATTTAAAAAGAAAAGGGTTTGAACAAAGCCTTATGGTGATGGAGGCAGTGTGGTGCTAAAAGTGGCAGTTGGATGCCTTGAGCCTCAAAGTAACGATGGATATGACGTTTATTTAGGCTCTGAAGTCGTTATGTTCAGTTAATCTCTTTCATTCTTGTAGAGTTCTTCGCAAGTGTATTTGTAATTATCTTTGTATTTATGGATATTATATCAAGCACTTTCTTCCAGCCTGGTTCTTCTGTTTCTTCTTCCTCCTCGGACTCTTCACTCGTCAATCCTCTTCTACCTACCGAGGTAGTGCTGTACTCGAACTCACCTAACTACCCCTGATCTTCACATACATCTTTTGGATGATATCCCAGAGTTTCATGTTATGGGAATTATGGATTTTAACACACCATAGATGATGATGATTTAGAAATTAGGGAGGTGGACGGTTAAACCACTACAATCCACACCATAATACCTAGTAATGGTAAAAACTAAGTATCCTATACCTAAATTGTTGCTCATCTTATGTAGAGATGCAACAATTGAATTCAACGCATGTATGGAGGTGCACACTAGGATGTTGTGATTCATGCACGAGCACTTGTTGGTTTCTAATTTATCAAAAACCAATTAACATATGAATTTGTGCAATAAAAAGTGCTCATGGGTTCTTATGATGTTGTTACGAGTATTTTAGCGTCAAATCGCTCTAACCCAGTAAGCTTGTTTCAATAGCAAGAAGCACGAAAGTCATCGTGTTGATTGATAATGGAAGACTCGGGGAGCCCACAAATATCACAGCTAATTTCGATGTTTAACTCATAGTTTCATCCCCGTAACCTAAAACACATTTCTTTAGGGTTACTAGGTTTGTAATATAGAAAAGTTAAGAATTCTAGAGTGAGCTCCTGGTAGACAGGACATTAGAAGTGTATGAAAGGATATTGGAAGTGTATGAACTTCACCCACTGAATTCTTTCTACTAAGTTCTCTACCCTATCTTGCAGTTCTAGCCTATTAAATGTATCAAAATCAAAATATTTCACGACTACAACTTGTTTAACATTGAGGGATTGGAAAAAAAATACCTTCCTCCTCTATGTAGATAGGGAATGGATGTTTAAACCACTACAATCCACACCATAATACCTAGCAATGGCAGAAACTAAGTATCCTATACCTAAATTGTTGCTCATCTTATGTAGAGATGCAACAATAGAATTCAACGCATGTATGGAGGTGCACACTAGGATGTTGTGATTCATGCACGAGCACTTGTTGGTTTCTAATTTATCAAAAACCAATTAACATATGAATTTGTGCAATAAAAAGTGCTCATGGGTTCTTATGATGTTGTTACGAGTATTTTAGCGTCAAATCGCTCTAACCCAGTAAGCTTGTTCCAATAGCAAGAAGCACGAAAGTCATCGTGTTGATTGATGATGGAAGACTTGGGGAGCCCACAAATATCACACCTGATTTCGATTTTTAACTCATAGTTTCATCCCCATAACCTAAACCACATTTCTTTAGGGTTACTAGGTTTGTAATATGGAAAAGTTAAGAATTCTAGAATGAGCTCCTGGTAGACAGGACATTAGAAGTGTATGAAAGGATATTGGAAATGTATGAACTTCACCCACTGAATTCTTTCTACTAAGTTCTCTACCCTATCTTGCAGTTCTAGCCTATTAAATGTATCAAAATCAAAATATTTTAGGACTACAACTTGTTTAACATTGAGCGATTGGAAACAAATACCTTCCTCCTCTATGTAGATAGGGAATGGTGCTCCAAAGTCTGCTGCCTTGTTCCTTTTCCCTCATCGCGAGCTTGGTTGCACCCTGATGATTGATCGCGCTTTGCTGACTACTTAATGCGCATCATACTAGCTTGCAAGTAAGTAAAAGTTGGAAGAGACTACAAGTTTGAAATTTGGGTATAGAAAAGTGAGAGTGTTCAGAGGTTCTAAACATATAGAGATAAAGTAAAAATGAAAGTGAGTGAAAAAGTGAAGTTAGAAATGAATATATAGGTGGATAGAGGGAAAAATGGTAAAAAGTGAATCTAAAATTTGCATGTCCCTTTTTTACTATTGTAATTGTTTCACCAATTTTTGATTTTTCTCTTCTTTCTTCTCCACTTTTTCTAAAATCACTACTTAACTCTTTATGGCCCCTTCACTCTCTTTTGCTTACTTCCTCGATCATCAATTCATGTCGAAGTCCTATGCCTTCTTTATTTTACTTAGAAACGAAATAACCTAACTACAGAATTCAACTATCTAATAATCAAGGGAAATAACATCAAATTAACAGTCCATAGGTTGCCTCCCATGCAACGTTTCTTTTAACTTCAGTAGCTCGACACTCTTCTTATGCTCAAAGTGGTTTGAATGAATCATGCAATGGTAGCGCAGTCATCGATCTTACAATTTGCACATGAGCTACCATGTCTTAGATTCCACTCTCCCTCTAATTCTCCTTCCTTTGACTTCTTCTTCTCGATTGTTTCTTTCTAAATGCATTACCAAGATCCTCAATATCTTCCCTTTGTCATCGAGGTTTGGTTTCCTTGATATTAGTTGGAGGTAAAGGAGAACTGCTATCTTTTTTCGACACTTTGAAGATTATTTGATGCTTGTCGACCCTTAAAGTTAGTTCTCCCCCATCAACGTCAATTATGGAGCGGGTAGTAGACAAGAATAGTTATCCAAGGACCATAAGGGTTTCTACATCTTCTCTAATATCTAATATATAAAAGTTTATAAGGAAGGTAAATTTATCAATTTGTACTTACACATCCTTAATAATCCCCTTTGATCGATGAACTATTCTATCCGCCATCTTCACTAGTATCTTTGTGGGTTAGGAGAAATTTTTGACTCAAGGTATAGGGCATCATATTGATACTTGCTCCTAAATCTGCGAATGCCCTATCTATTTTGACTCCATTGATACTGCAAGGAATGTAAAAATCCCCTAGGTCCTCTTTCTTCGATGCTATGTTAGGGTTTTCTTCTATTATGCGTTCCTTAACCTTCTTGTTTGATTCCTTTAATGTGAGCTTCATTGTCTTCAACCTTGTTTAATTCAACCTCCCCAGAATTCCTTGTCACCCTTCTTGCAATTGACTTCCGCTGAGCTAGAATAGGGTATAAAAATTATGATCGAGGTTCCTTAATTGGCTTAATTACAAGCTTACTTACAAGAAATTTCATAATTACTTGTCCTACTCCCTTATCTCCATCTTCCTTTGCATGTTCGAGCTTCTTTTCTTTGGTTTGAGTAATGACTATGATCCATTCCTTTGGGTTAGACTTGGTATTGCTTGGAAGGGTTCCTACATTCTAAGTAGAAATCGCCTCTGCTAGTTGACCTATTTAGACCTCCAGATTGTGCTTTAAAGAGGCATGGCTTTTAGTGGTTTGCTCGAATTTGCTTTCAAACCTCCTATGTACATCCTCCATGCCTCCAATTGTATCTAAAATCTTATCCAACTTGGATTCCATTAAGCTTGGTTTGTCTTGTTGGAAGCTTGGTTGTCTTTGAGGTCTAAACTGTCCCCCAGTATTGTTCGTCCACGAGAAGTTAGGGTGATTCTTCCAATCGGGGTTATATGTATTGGAGTAGGGATTGCTTCCCCCTCCTTGTCCATATTGAGCTCCCATATAATTCACTTTATTTGGGTCACTTTCCTTCATCAAGAAACAGTCCACCGTATCATGGTCCATTTGTCCATGGAGTTCCCACTTAAGTTGCATGGCTTTTGCTAAAGCTGAGGATGAAGCCTTCATGTTGTCGAGTTATCGAGTTAGGTTCTCAATTTTAGCTTGCATCTCCGTCATTTAATTAATAGCTACAATTTCTTTTTGTTCTCGGAGTGTAGTGGTTTGCCTACTCTACTCGTTCTAATCGAGTGATGTCTAAATCTAAGGTTTCAGCTACACGACTCGAACTTCTCGTGACTTTTGTGTTCAAGTAGGAGCACAATTTCAGAAATAGAAAGAAAGAATGAAAACAAAAAATAAAATCTAACTAAACGTCTTAAACTATAGAATTAAACTAATCGTCTTCCCAGTAAAGATGCCAAAAACTTGATCGGGTTTTTTTGATATATGTAAGTTTTAATTAATTATCCTTGATAATCTGCAAATGCACGGGTCATTTGTGTAGTACCTAAGGTGTCAATCCCACGAAGAGGGATAATCTAATCCTAAAATCTAAGGCTAGAATAATTCGCAAAATTCAAAATGTATGAAACTAAAACAAAAATTCAATTGAATCAAACAAACCAATTTAAGAATCAATCACGAAAATATTAACAATTTAGTAGTTGCAAAACACACTTAAGAATCAACCTAAGGAATTACTAATTGGGAGAAAGGGAATTTTGCCTATCTTTAAACCTAACCTAATTGACTATGAATTACTGGATTATTGGATCTAGACAATCCTAGGGTTAATTACTCTCTCTTAAGTTATAACCATTAACTATAATTTATAAACTCTAATCATATTATGAAAGTTGCAAATTCTCAATTAACAACCTATCCAAAACCCTTATTAGATATGAAGTTGTTTAATAAACTATCGGAAACCTATGCAAGATCTCTCTTGGCACAAATTATCAATTTGATTTAATTCTTGTTCTATTAAATCACCTAACTCTCATTAGCCTAATTTAATTATTTTTCATTTAATTCACCC
>JANIJH010000009.1:4603015-4616854 GCA_024520975.1 Erythroxylum areolatum | reverse complement strand
AAGTTTATTAGAAATCTCAACCAAACAGGTTTTTATTTCTAGTTTTTATGTTACAAATCTCGACCAAACAGGTTTTCATTTTTTTAAGCAAAAAAACAGAAAACAGAAACTAAAAGCAACAACAGAAAAATAGAAGTGGAACCAAACAGGCCCTTAATATGTGATATTGATGAGCAAGAAGGAGCTAATTATGTTGTTTAATTTAATTATTCTTTGAGTATGTCTCGTTAAGGTATTAAATTAGTCCAAACATTTTTCAACTTTACCTGATCAATTAAAGATAGGAATTTGGTTCTTTAAAAAGTTTTTTCTTGTTTATACTTTGAGCTCCATCTATGTTTTCAAGTTGCGAAAAGATGGGAATGAGGATTTGCAATTTATAACCTGAACTTGGGAATTTATAGCACTTACAAGTCACAATATCTATTACTCTAGATGGTTCTCTCTTCTTATTTTAAAGTTAGTAGTATGAGCAAGTTATTAAATAATTATTTTAGTTTGTAATTTATAGAAATATATAGGGTACTAGGGTAGTGATCTTTTAACTGAATGTGAATTGGTTGCAGAGAGGTCACTCGCCTGATATTTAAGTGTCTCATTTTCACTAGAAAAGTGATGCATTCCTTTCTTATAGTAGTATATTTTTTCTGCACCTCATTTGTGGCCCTCTTGATGTAGTGAACTTTAGAAAAAACAACATTCAAGGGACTATACCCATTGAGCTTGGAAAATGAAGGGCCTCATCACTTCATCAACTTGGATTTGTGAAACAATAACATCACATGCTAGTAGATTTTTGACTTATAACTTGATTGTTTGTGTCTAAGCGTGCTTGTGCACTTGCTTTAATAATTAATATAGCTTGAAGATTATAAGCATTTTGGCATAAAGCCAAGAGTTGCTTATCATGAATATATGAAATAAATATGTTCATATTGTAGCTTAATTATACATGTCATAAAGCAACGCTAATAAATACATGGTGACATTAGATTAAAAGGTAATATCATTTTCATATTGGTGAAATTAGATTAAAATGTGATATCATTCACACTAAAGTACTACATGTAACAAATTTTGTTTTCAACCTCACATTGACAAGTAAGCTCACATCTACGTCAAACTATTTGATTATAATATCTTTAACTCAATGTCTAATTCAAGACATAAAATCATCAAAGATGATTGGCTATGGTGAACACATATATGCTTTATTTAAGATCTTTTTATTAGGCATTGATAATATGTCACATGTTATTACTGATGATGAAGCTTACTTTGATCTATGGCATTTTAGGCTTGGAAATTGCAATAACTAAGCAAAAGAAATGCACATATAAAAATGTTACATATAGATGCTCATTGTGTGTCATTTAACTTTCTTTTTTTCTCACCATCTTTATTATAATGGTATATTCCTCTTCTACACGATAAAGCTTGGAGGATTTTGATTTCATATAAGAAACAATGGTAGAGTGTTAGAGACTTTATGGTCCATATTAACAGCTATAATAAGAAACTTGATTCAATCATGCTTTAAAAATAATATACATCATAATCATCATCATTATAAGAAACTTAATTCAAACATGCTTCAAAAGTGATGTACATTATGATCATGATTATCATCATCATCATTTTGATTGTTAAATATTTATCAAAATATATATATGCATGTAAATGTCCACGTATAACTTATATATTTGTATATGTTGATTATTTCAGATGGATGAGCATATTCTTTCAGTGGAGAGTTCTACTTTGGAACTGAAGAGTATATTAGTATATATAGACTTTTAATTTGGTACCAAGTGAAGAAACAATTCATATTGAAGGACCAGGTTCATAAAGAAGAGATGTTTAGAATCACTTTAACAAGACTAGATCAATGGCTGGAGTAGAGAAGGTAAATTGTAAGTATTATCACAAGATGTTAGTCAAGGGTTTAAAATATGAAACCTCTCATTTAAAGAGACATATGGAGTTGTGTAATAGAAAGAAGATCATATCTAAAGGTCATTTTTTACCCATAACCTAATGAGAGAGAAAAATGAAATGACTTCTACGGCTTATGGTAGCAATAGATCATGGTTTTTGATAACTAATATGGTTAATGGTGATGAGCATCTACTTTCTATAATTGATAGCAAAATATTTAGGATGTTACTTTCCTCATTCCAGCTAACCTTTAAGATCCCAACTCATACTACCTTAAAGAAAGATATTTTTAAGATATATAAGGATCAAAAGAAAGAATATCAAAAATGTTGTCAAGTATTTAAGGACAGATTGCCATCACATTGGACAGGTGGATAGTTGATAACCAAAAGAAAGGTTGTATACTAGTGATGACATACTATATTGACATCAACTAGACTCTATGCAATCAACTACTTGGGTAAATTATATTCTTTAATATTATTATCATTTATTTTCTAATTATGTTCATAATCGATATTTGTTCATATTTTTAAATTGTAGGTTTATTTATATGTTAGCACCACATACAAGAAAAAGGTCGAGTGTTTAATGGATTGGAATATCAACACCAAGCCGTCTACCATAACAATCAAAAATTGTACCAGAAGTTGAAGAATAATTTATGAGTTAAGAGCTTATTAGTTGGTGGGGGTTTATTCCATATGTCATGTTTTGCGAATGTTCTTAATTTGATTGTGAATGATGTGTTAGAAATGATAGAGGAAGAAATATAGTCAATCCAGGGTAGTGTAGTGCATTAGAGTGCAACGCCCAAAAGATTTAAAATTTTGAAGAAACTACAGGATAGCTACACATTTCATGCACAAAGAAGTTGGCACTGGATTGTCCTATCATATGGAATTCAACCTTTAATATGTTGTAGTTGACAAACTAATATATTGAGTTGTACAATAGGTTGAGATAAAGAGATTCTTAACGTACTTACTTGCCTACAGAAGATTAATAAAAGTTAACTAAAGAACTTTGTGCAAAGTTGGAAAATTTTTTATACTACTAGTAATTTGTTCTCAAGAACAAAATATTCAACTTCATATAGTTTCTTTTAGCAATATGTGCGAGATTAAGAAAACTATATCTAATTAAATATTTTATTCCATTTATGTGAATTGGGTTATAGTAGAATAAATGACAGAGAAACTCAATTCTTATTAGTATATAGTAGGAGATATTAGTATATAGTAGGAGATATTGTGATAGTCATTTCTGTATTGGGCCTAAGATACAAGATGGAGGGGTTTATTTTTATTATGACATATTGTATGGTGTTTGGGATCTAGAATTGTTTAATGACATCAACTAAGATTGAACAAAAACTAGGATAATAGTAGCTCAGTTTTAGCTTTATGTTTAAGTTCAAGTTCAGGTTTAGCTTGTTCTAAGACCAGTGTGAAAACCCTCACTTACAAAATTCATGAAAGAAAAAAGTGCTAGGATTCTTATAATGTGATAGGGATGGACAAATATTTGATGGCAGATTGTATGATCAAAGTTGAAGGTATGAAGTTTGATGTATTGTTATGGTGGAAGAATCATAAAAATGAAATTTCAATCATACAAACAATTGCATGAGATCTCTTAGCGATTCCAACATCTACTATTGCTTCAAAGATGGGAAACTTGATGATAAACTCTATTATTTATGATATATAAATTATCTATCTTTCTTTGTGATATTATCTTATCGTATATTTTCTTTATGTATTAATACAAGTAATGATATGGAGGAGACTAATCATTCAATTATAAAAATTGAACAATATTCAACTATGAAAGTATATTTAATTGTTTATTATCATATGTTTAATATTCATTTACGATAATTATCACATTATCAGGTATAATTTATAGAATAATTTTGCTAAATGCAAATGAAGTAATGCGAGCTATTAATGATCCTTATTATAATGATTAACTATACCCTTTTTCCTCCATTACAGGTTTGTTATCTTTAATCTTTGTTTTTGGATTTAATTATTTTTATTTAATTACTTTAGTTTTTTATAATTAAAGATATAATTTTTTAGTTGTGTGTTTTTATACAAGTTCAACAATGTTGTCTCTGCCTTACTCAATTTCAATATCTACTCTTGAGTCTCTATTCTTCACTCCCCAACAGTCCAATTATATTGATAATTTCATTTTGACTTTTTGTAAATTATATCACTAAAAAATTAGGATAATATTAAGATGATGATACTCTTTTATTTTGATAATAAAATGATTTTTATAGTATTACTATTTTATTTATTGCATAATTGGATTCATAAATTTATGGTATTTATCATATGTATGCTTAGATTGTATAACCAGCAACAAGAACATTTAAAGTCCAAACTAACATTATTTATATGGGCTGATATTTGTTCCATTGTGTTAATTAAATGAATATGACATTTCTCATATACCATTTTTTTGTTCACTTTCTTTTATAATAAATTTATTTTGTCTTATTATTTTCAAAATTTTACACTTAATATATATGATTTTTTGAAAACATATTTTTATTAAACAATTATGAATTATGTTAATTAAATGAATGTGGGATTTATCATATACTATTTTTAGTTCACTTTATTTTAAATAAATTTATCTTGAACTTATTCATTTTAAAATTTTATGTTCATTTAAAATATGCAATTTTTAAGCAATTATGAATTATATTAATTAAATGAATTTGACATTTCTCATATACCATTTTTTTAAGCTCACCTTCTTTTAAAATAAATTTATTTTTGAACTTATTTATTTTAAAATTTTATGCATATTTAATATATATTTTTAAAAAATTATTAATCAATTATGAATTATAGTAATTAAATGAATGTAAATATAGAGTTTTTTGGTTCATTTTTTAAATAAATTTATTTTGAACTTGTTTATTTCAAAAATTTTATTTATTTTTTATATACAGATTTAAAAATCATTTTAATTTTTTAAACAATTCATTTGAAAAATTAAAAATTAAAAAAAAAAAGAATCAGACCCTAGTGCAATCAAACTTTAAGCCAAACAAACTTAATAACCTGAAGTTCAATCAAAATTCGGACAACCTAAATTTTATTGAACTTAGCTTAGGCCGAATTCGGGCATAATATTATCTAACCCAAGCTCGGCTTGACCTTTGCAAACTTTGAAGTTACCATCAGAAAATAAACTGGAGTCCATATGCTGTACAGCTAAGTTCGAATCTGACGAGAACTTTTGATATTTGAGAATTTTCATACTTTTTGAAGAGAAAAAAGAAGTCGTGACAGAGAATTGTCTTTTTTGACAATTGTTAGCATGTAGAAACTGCAGCTACTGATTAATGGTCGTTGAAATGAGCTTGCAGGCACTTGTTGGCCCCGGACCCGGTGCATATCCAATTGTTAGCCTGGTGTAATCTTGCGAGGCACTTGTTACGCAGCCAATCCTGCCTTTTGTTTGCGTTTCCTTTCTCGAAGTTGTTTAAGTATATTCTCCAGTCCAGAGGCGCACCTGTCAAGACAGCATTCGTGCGGAGGCAATTGGGTGTGAACATCGATCACAAGTTGACCACCTCCAAAAAGTTGGAATCTACTTTCTTGTCCTCTCGAAATAACTTCGCCCAAACGTTTAAAGATTGCTACGTAAGAGCCAGAACCACCACTTAAAATGGACAGAACTGGACAAAAAACAATTGGCCCTCGTAGACAAGGCGGTTGTCGTAGCACGTGTCATGAATTATGACCGATGCCCGTCTGTTGCATTGCATCTATCTATCAAGTGATGCCAGAAATCGTCAATGGATACATGCGTGCTTATATGGCACATGGCATCGAATTAGATTTGAGAATTACGGGGAATCCACGAACAGTTTTCATTGCTTACGTGATACAAGTTCATCTTTAATTTAAAAGTTAAACTTTATATAAATTTGATTATAGAGTTGAATTTTTTTCGACCAAGTATTTAAGAAAGATCTTAATTATGAAAAAGTACCTTTAAAATATCTATACTCAAACTAATCCTCCCTCAAGCATTTATTAGGGGAAGCACAACTCTGACTTTAAATTTTAAATGACTGCATACACGAGAAGGATTCGAATCTGCAACCTCACTTAAACTAGAAAAATCCTTATTAACTTACCTACGCCTTGGAGTTTATAAAGTTGAATTATTAATAAATAATTTTGTTTTAATTGACTAAGTTCAGAAGATAACTCAATAATATATATTGCTTTCGATCGCCTTTTAATCAGCTCATCTTTATATCCATTACCCAAAAAGCTTTTAACTTTTCCAGTTTCTCTTTTGTCCCAAAGAAGCTCCAAGTAGTAAGTAGAACCAAATTAGGTGACGAGATCCACAAACTCATGAGAAGAAGACAATTAGAAAATACAAGATAAGTCACCGCGGCGTTTTTACAGCTCTAAAAACCTTGTTCCGTAAGTCTATGATAAATCTAACCCCCAACTTTTCTCCACATGCTTATCTAAAGTAACGACTCTCATCAATCAGTTGCAACCACCGGCGAATGGGAATAGGAAAATGAGAAAGATCAACCAAGGGGAACTCTTCTGTAGCCAAGAAATGACTCTCTTTCACATCTGACATCATCCAGATTTCCTTGATCCTCGCACCTCTTGGGCTACAGTTGCGTGATTCTAGAATGATTCGGTTAGTTTACGTTCTTGAGTAAATCAATTAGTTACCAATGATATTATTAGTTTAATTAATAAAAATAATTTTTATCGTCATGTATTTTATTAATTATATTTGACATTTTAAAATTAAAAATAAAAACTTTAGAATAAACATTATGTCAAAATTATGAAGAGATTATAATTATGTTCAATTTTTATTTATTTATTATTCTTAAATTATTACTAATTATTGTTTCAATTTGATGAAATATTACTTTTTTGAAATGAAAATAATTTATTTCCAAATCAAACAAGAAATCCATTACCCCCTTTATTCAATTTTCATATATGTGAGTTGTTCTAAAATAATTAATGCCTATTGCTTAATACACATATTAAGGCCATTATTTTTAGTGAAGTTTTCTTTATCTTAGATAGGTATCTATCCCTCTTATTGCCATTCTTCTCTCCATCTATCCACTATTCCACATAGCTCAATGGATCAAAGCGACTTCAATTGCCCTCCCTTCTTACGGATTGTGAAGTTCATACTAGGATTCTAGTAAACTCAATTATGTGCAATTATCTTAAGGGGCTTGTTCAAGGTATCTCTTGTGACTTCTTTTCTGGTGAGTTTTGGGTATTTTAGTTATATTGATTGCTACCTATTAGATGCTTCATCTCTCTCCCTACTGCTTTTCCTGGACTTAGGATAAACCTAGTAATGGATAATGAGTTAAAGAGTGATTTCATTGACTAGAAATTAGCATTTCTAATGTACTCTTTATGCATCAACTTCACCTATAATCCTTCTTTGTCATTAAATAATCCATGTATTATTTTAACCATTAGTGACCTATTTGAGTTCCTAATCCTCCTTGAGTTTTAGGCAAACAATTATCCTTCTATTTGATTTTGGAAACCCTTTTACTATTTCTAACTCCACTTCTTAGGAAGTTCTTAAGAAACCTTTCAATATCCTTGATTGTTTTAGTTGGTAGGAGATGTGAGCTCTAGGAAATATGCATCCCATTTGGAATTGAATTTATCAACTGTACTCTACCTACATAAGGTAAATGCTTTGACTTCCAACTGTTAGTTCTACCAAAAATAGCATCAAATACTAGGTTACAATCCTCATAGGATAGTTTTGAAGCTGAAATAAGAAGTCCAAGATACTTGAGAGGAGCTTTAGACTGTCCATTAGCAAATGGACTGAATTTACATCAACTCCATATGGCAAAAGTAGGTCATCAGCAAATGACATGTTGAATAACTTAGTTCTCTAGCATTTATAATGTAATTTGAAGGGTGTACTTGGGATATCTGATAGATTATCAACCTTACTAAAGCCTCTATTGGTAAGGAGAAGCATTAGGGAGAAAATGGATTTTCCTATTTGACTCATTTTGCTCCCTTGAACAATTGGGCAACTTTTCCATTTACCAACACACTAAAAGATGAACATGCATTGGGCAATCCAATTAACGAATTTAGAGGGGAAACCAAGAATATATAGGGTTTGGAATATGAAAGACTAGTTGAGATTGTCAAAAACCTTAGTGAAGTCTATCTTCAAAGAACATCTTTTAATGTTTTTATTGGAATTGTAGTCTTTAAACAATTCCTAAGTCAGCAATAGATTATCAATGTTACTTCTTGCAATAAAACTAGATTTTGAGAAATTAATAAGATCTTCCATTATGGATTTAAGTCTTAGGGCAATTATCTTCTAGATAATTTTGTAGAGTAGGTTATAATAAGAGACTGGCACGAAGTCCTAGAAGGATTATGGTGACAAATATTTGGTACATTTGCATCATCTTTGAGCCAAATGACTCTTGCTCTCTGCTAAAGAAGGAGGAATGATAGCTGATTGACCGTATGTAAAGAGATAGAGCTAATTTTTCATTGGAAAGTATAATTGGGTCTTGTGGAGAGATTGCACAAAGTTTCTAAATATCAGCAAGCTCATTTATGGACTTCATTACAGCATGATCACTACATCCTCTTGAAGAATTGAGAAGCCTGAGTTCCTTTTTAATACTCTTTAGCTTTTGAACACAAACAAATTGTTTAGTGCCTTTATGAATAACATCAGGTCTCTTTCTGGAAGCATCCAAGAAACCTAATTCATTAACCAAAAAGTTATTAAATCTAAAAGGAAAAAACTTGTACCCTTCTGGAATAACTATTCAATGATGATGGGAGTGTCATCGGAGAACAAAGGATCTCTAAAATTTGCAATATTGTTAGGGAAATGAGCTAACCAATTAGCATTAACAAGAGCTCGATTTAATTTCTTCCTCACGAACCAAGTAGAGTTTTGCTTGTTGGACCAAGAGAATTAGTACCCAATTTGTTTCAAATTTGTTACTGCTAGCTTTTCAACAGAGTCTTGGACGTCATCCAAGAAGTTTCTGAAATTGCAGTTACCTTGAGCTTCAAACATGTATATGATTGAATTGAAATCACCACATAACATCCACGATTTGTCATTATTATTGCTGAAATGGATCGAGTTATTCCATAAATCCTTCCTCTGAGGCCCGAAGTTATTAGCATATATAAACGATATTAGTAACTTTATTTTCTCTTAGAAGAACTAAACTATGTTCATTCATTAATGGTAACTTTTGGAGACTCCCTGCTTCTCTTAGTCAACTGCATCCACAATATTCCCTAAATTCATCCACTGCAGACACCTTTTATTAAACAGACCTTCCAACTTGTAAACTATCAAACAAAATTACTATAGATATGCTCAGATTCAAGAATCCAAAAGTAAACTAAAGCATAATTGTTTGGCACAATATTCTTCCTCCAAAGGGATCTTTTTTTTTGATAGCTTATTCTCAAGAATCGGCTTAATACTACTCCTTGACATCAACAGAAGCTACTTTCTATGTTCTTCACAAGATGAAACTAGAGATCATATATTCTTCATATATCCAGTTTCTAAGTTTATTCGGGAACAAGTGAAGCTAAAAGGCTCATAGATTGGTTCTGATAATTCTATCTCCATCATTATTCGTTGGCTAGCCACTTAAGCTCCTATTCCTGTGATTGACAAATTTATATACTTACTAGCTATGGGATTATATGTGTGCAAACAATCTGGAAAGAAAGGAATGGAAGAAAGTTTTTATTCAAATGCAAAATCGTAGATGCACTTATCATTAAAGTTATAAATTGGACTCTAGAAATTATTTTACTGGAAAACCTTGCAACAGATTATAGCTCCACTCTACTACTCTCCTTAAATCTTTAAGTCGTGTGCTACCTACATATTCAATGTGATATTTTATATTTCAGGTGTATCCAATGTGTTCCTTTATGTTGAGGGTTAATCTTATAAAACTCCTTTGAGGATATAAACTTCTTTATTTATTAATTCATTTCTTCTTTCATTTTTCAAAAAAAAAAAAGGATAATATAAATATGAAAGAATTGAAATATTAGATTAAAATATTTTGTATGGATGATTTGAATTGATTAAATAAAAATTTTCAAATAACGAAATCTTAAAGTTATTATTCAATATTTAAAGAATTTTTATAAATGAAATATGTAGTTCATTAAAAAATATAAAATAGATACTTAAATAAAATGATGGTTATTGTTATCCAATTTAGCAACAAATTATTGCTTTAATTGAATAACTAGATAAAATAGATAAATTCTTCTCTTTATATCAAGTTACATTAGTCTTTTCAATTTGAAGACCCCTTAAATGAATAATATGCATTCCAATTGATTTGGTTTAATTTTAGTTATTTTATCATAAAACAATGATACCTATACGACGATTTATCTTATTAAGATATTCAAGATCAAGAAATATATAACTCTCCTTCAGGTAAGTCCTACGGGTAGAACAAAGTTTGGAGCGAACAAATATCAATTATTAAAATTCATTCAAAGTTTTCAATGGATAACTCGATAATTCCTCAAACAAATTATGTAATGAACATCATTTGTTAAGATACAAGGAGAATCCTATTAAAGATATCTATTGTATTAACTTAAGCTCGTATAATTATGGTGGAGCATATATTTAGGGATGATTGTAGCACAAAGATTTTAAAAGTAACTTTCAATTTATTAGATAGAAAATATCATTCTTAATAGTATTATGTTAACATGATTTGAACCTCCATACTTATTCAAATATCTAGAGTTTACCATTTCACTAACAAGATATCTTGACATTGAAATCTTATTCCATAAAGATAATATCTATCTAATGTCATGTATAAAATGTAAGACAAAAGTGGAGTTTTATAATCTTGATTGGGCCTCTCAAATAAGCATAATTCCAACTTCCAATTATTTCAATTTGATTTGTCTAAACATTTATTATATGTTACAATACAAAATCATATAAAAATTATTATTAAATATTGATCAAACCCATTTCTTGATTAAATAGCAACTCATTGAAGTTAACAAAATAGGATCTAAAATAAGGAGTTATAAAAATAAAAATAATTATATTTATACTTAATCCTGAATGAAATAGAATGATTAAAAGATTCTTATATATAATCATAATTTTTATTTAAATATGTTAGAATAATTCTTTTTGTTTTTGTATTGATAATATTAATATATATACTAAATATACATATAAATAAGCTTTTTTCAATTTAATTCGATATAAAATAAATAGTGTGATAAGAATAAGGATGTTAATTTTAGCCCAACTCCTAATTTTAGTCCGAGTTGACTTGACTATGGGTCAAGTTTTTGACAAAATAATTTCATTTTAACTTGTTTTTTAAAATATAAGGTAGGTTAGATTGGCTTATGGTCAGGCCAGATCGGGCTGTCCTACGTAAGAAATATGTCCAAATTCACTTAGTTAAAACAATTTTTGGGCTTTAAACTCGGTGAATCTAAGGTTAAAAACTTTTAACAATACGATTTATACGGTAAAAGAGATAAACTCAGTGTTTTCAATAAAATAGTTAATATTCTTACTTTTTTTAAAAATGAAATAAATAAAAATAAACAAAATAAAGCTCAGAATCCATGTGGAATAGGAGGAATTCGCGTGGTACCATCTGCTCCATACACGTGTGAAGTAACAATTGACAGTCACTTGAAAAGATCGGCCAATCAGGAGGACCAAGTAGTAACTTACCGATCAAGATACCTCCAAAACATCATCATCGACGTGCCGCGAAAATATCATTTCCTAAAGCCGATATCTTTTCTCAATGCTGCAGTTAGGTCTTCCATCCTTATTTAATGCTTTTGTGATTCTAGAACCAAACTCCTCCTTTCCCCATATCGCCATTCTCCTTTTATTCCATATTATGGAATGATCAAACATAAAATTCCCAATTATATTTTATTAACTTTTTTTAAAAATCAAATATAGATTTTGTTTTGATAAAGAAAAAATAACAAAATTACAAGGTAAATCACGGGTAACAAATCCCGATGGGTGATCCTGAAGGAATACTGAGAGACTGAATGGGCATCAAATATAGAATTTTATATTTATTAATCTGAAATTCAAAGCCTAAGACCGTAATTTGAAGAGGGAAGCATGGGCATAGTTGCCGCATAAATGAGGCAAGCCGTTCCAGCCAATAATATCAAAGATCCTCCCTCTCTCTTTACTCCTACCATTTATATATATAAGCCACTCCGCCTGAGACACAGGCTTAACCTTTCCAATATTATTCAACAAAAGCCTACTCTCTCTCTCCCCTCTCTCTGTGCCATTTCAGGCTCATCTGACTTCTTTTACAAGATTCTTGGAACTTTTGCATCTCCCATATCATCACGATTATGAAGAAATCCGGCGCTTTTGCTGCTTCCGTTGCTGCTGCTTCAGTCACTGCCATCTCTGTTTCTTCTTCTTCTTCTTCGTCTTCGAACAACACCAGCTTTATGGCTAATTCAACTCTCCAGCTTTCTCGCGAGGTAGCCCTTGAACAACTCTCTTCTGGGTCTCTCTCAAATATTTTGAAACCAGTTTTTGTTATGATTTACTTGTACCTTTATTTTCTGCTTGTTATCTTGGTCTTCCCTGTTTATGAGTCTCAACTTTAATCCCCCCTTTCCTAACTTTCACAACACTTTACTAGTTCTTGAATTTTACAAGGTTCGTATGCGTAGCCCATGTTTTGCTTTTATTACCCACAATCTTTTCGCTACAATTGTGTAACCCAACACATGTACATTTGATTCTTGTAGGACTCAAACATAGACCATAAGACGTCATCTTCTGCAGATAAATTTGCTCCCAAATTTGATGGGTTGAGGTTTATTGAAACTCTGATCACGGCTCACAGATGATCATCCTCATGCCTTCGGAGCCGCTAATTCATCTTCATCTCTGATTTAGATTGCTAAGACAATATAAGAGGGAGTTTCTTTTTTTTTTTTAATTTCTGGGTCTCTTATAATAGAAGTTAATGAAGGCTAGGACTCTATGTAACCTAAAAAATGCAACGGTTGGGTCAAGTTTTGTACTGGAGTTGATAGCCAAAGGCTTTGAACTTGCGGTGGTTGTTATTCTGTTTTTTAATGGTTGTTGTTAAACGGAAGGCGTGAGTGCGATATTTCGTGTTCTAGCCTTTCCTTCGTCGGTCCGATACCTCTGTTAATGATTAAAAAAAAGATTGAGAAATACTTGGTCGTAAAGGTCATCATACTATTCGAGACAGATCCATCGTCTCTTTCTATCATATTTTATTCTATTTTATAAATTTCAATCATTTATTTATATAAATATATATATAATTTATATAAAATTTATATAAATAATTAATTAAAAATTTATAAAACAGAATAAAATATTATAAGATCGAAAAAAAATTTTAGACTTATGCTACTAAGCTATTATTGAACTATCATTTATTCGATCACCTAGCTGTCCTCGTAATATTGTTTTGGTGATAAAAATTGACCAAATGGGACCATCAAAATAGTATTTTGCAATACATAATTGATTTTATTTTTAAATTTGATCGATTCCTTTCTTTAATAAATTAATCATTTGACAATATATCCGAGGTTTAAGTTTATGATTTCCTCTCCCAACCAGCACCAGCCAAGTTAGATTCTGAGCTGGGAAAGCTGATACAACAAATCATAATAAATGCACTTATGTGCACTAGCCAAGTTAGATGCTGACCTGGGAAAGCTGATACAACAAATCATAATCAATGCGCTTATGCGCGCAGAGTCTTCTGACACCCTAATAGTCTGCTCATCT
>JANIJH010000009.1:4511197-4525325 GCA_024520975.1 Erythroxylum areolatum | reverse complement strand
TCGTTTGTTTATGCATGAATAATTGGGTGTTTTTAGAATTTTTAGCCCTAAAAACACTAGATTTGGGATTTTGGGATTCTATAAAATTTTGTGAGAATTGTGGATAATTGTGATTTAATAATCGAATTTCATCTGTACCCACATGAATTATTGGTTTAATTTGATTAATTACATGAAATTTCAATTTGAATTGTGAAATTGTGTAATTTTTACTCACTTATTCTTAATTTGTGATGTTTTTGTGTGTTTAGGATTAAATAGTTTTTTAATGGTTAATTAAAGTTGTGTCTTGTTTAATTTCATTTCAATTTTAGTTTTTAGGTAAATTCAACTTTTGATTATGCTAATTTTGCATAATAGTTAAAGTAGATTTGTTAATTTGGTAATTTTGTAATTAGGTTAGTTTCATTTGTTAATTACAATAATTTTAATTTTAATTTTGTAATTAATTAGGTTATTAGTTAAGTTTCTAATTATTGTATTTTATTTTAATTAATTATTTTTTGTGTTAATTTATATTTTATTTTTATGCGTTTTAATTTCTGTTGTTTGTTCGTTTTCGTGTTTCATAATTAATGAGCGAAATAAGTGTGGGAAAAGGGTATGTTAGTAATTTACATGCATATTTCTCACATTTATTTAAATTTTCAGACACAATGACAAGATCTCGATTAAAAAGGAGGTCCCAAGGAAGCGATAACTAGGAGAGGGGTAGAAACCCAAGAGGAGCTTGCTCAATTCATCCACCTGAGCGATCTCTGATGCTACTCTTCAATGCAATGACACAAAGTAGTATAAGAGGCTCAAAGAGAAGACATTTGTGACAGGTTACAACATTAACTGAGAGGCACTCAAGCAAGTCGGTTTGGTCCAACACGCTTGGGACCTTATAGAAGTCGAAGCTTAGTCTCGGTTCTTTGAGATCATGGAGCCCTCATACTGGGAGTTAACACTCGAGATGCTCTCCACGTTCTTTGTGGAGAAAGGAAGACACGCATGAGATCAGTCGAACACCATTTAGATCCGCTTGCTAGTCAAATGAGTTATTTAGAATTCTCTGCCACAATGGGGTTATACAATGTATAGTTTATAGGGACATAAGTTTAATTAGACTTGTAGAAAAACTTCCCATACGTGATGTCTTCTTGACAATTCTGGCAAGTAATCAGCGATGACACTGATTATGACCTGAGTAGATCCAAGGCATCATCCTTGTGACACCCGACACTTAGATATATACATGGAACTCTGAGCCACACATTGAGTAAAGAGTAAGATAACTATGGCATTTTGGGGAACCTGGATGTGTTTTATCTTTGGAGTGTGAGTGATAGGATGCCAATATACTTGGGGCATACATTAGCCCAGTTTATTAGGCGTTACAGCAAGGAGAGGATAGCCAACACGATCTGTATGAGACCTCATGTAACTATACTTGCACAAAGGATAGGGTCTTTGATAGATTATCATCAATGTGACTAATGTGGTAACGTTAAACCTCTAGGTGTTGAAGCATATGCATATAGTACACATACGATGGGGACCTACAGGTAATATCTATAGACTAATTGGAGTTCTTGACGAGCCAACAACACTAGGAGGAGTTAGAGAAGAGCCAGCCACAGTGGAGCAAGCATCGCAGCCGCAGTCATAACTATCCCAAATGAGAGGAGCGGCACATTAGGAGGAGAATAAGGAGGTACCCATAATGAGGACACAACATTAAGAAGATAGCTTAGCTAGAGAGGTGGTTAAGACAACTTATAGGTACTTAATGCATTATTTGAGTACAGTAGGTGGAGATGGTGGAACAGATAGGCCAGGCAGGGGCTTCTGTTAGATGGATGGGGGATTTAATGTTGCTGATGGCAAGTTGTCATGGCATAACTTTTCAACCTGTATTATCTGGCATAGTTACATCATCATCAACTTCTCCATGTTTCAAGGATCAATGACCTGAGGACTCTCCATCGATGGATGGGCCAGAGTCATAAAAAGATGGAGATGCTTAATTTTGGTTTGCTCTATATTTATGTATTTTTCTTATTTTCTTTCTGTTGTTATTTATTTTGCCTAAACATTAATTCAATGTATTTTTATTCATTTTTATTTCCATATTTCTTAGTTATTTTTGTTATTTTATCTTTTGAATCCCTTTTATTTATATTTTATAAGGATTATTGTATCTAGTAATAGATGGATCCCTTAATGAAATCATAATGTTGAAATTCTTACTATTTAGGGAAGTACCGAATCCCTAGACTTTCTTGTTCTTTTTATTCATATGTGCTTATATTGTGTACATTGGGAAAAATGTACAATTTTAAATGTAGGGAAGGAGATTATAAATTTCTTAAGTTTATTGTAATGTTTGTTATTAGATTTTATTAATTGATATCTTGAATTAATTGAAATATGTCCACAAATACTTGAAATCGTTATTGATTATTGAGTTGAGTTAGTATGCAAAAGGATGAAAGTTAGAATAAACTTGCTTTTATAAGTTATATGTTTAGAATCATTGAGATAGTTAATTTGAGTGAAAAGTGCAGATTATTTATACACATAAGACCTTTGTGTGAGCTTTTAAGCCTAAGACCAAATTCATCAATATTTAAGCTCTTTTATTCTTTCATTTGATTTATCATGCATATTTGAATAATTGTAGAACTTACCTTTATTATACATATTGATACCATATTTATTAAATTAGAAGCATGAATGTGATAAATGCACTTAGATTTAACAATTGTTTAACCTTTTTTTTATAATTGCTCTACCATATTTTATCCCTTAGAAGTAACCAATTTCGAGCCTTAGCCTTTTTCATTGACTATAACCTTAATATTAGCTTTACCTTATTTTTCTTTGAAGACAGTTTACTAATTTGAACCCTAAAGGTTATTTACAATTACATGATTGCTTGAAATTTGAAATTTGAAAAGATTCAATACTTCTTTAATTATGGTGCATAATGAAAGCTCGAACATTATTATAAAAATTGATTATGGTACCAGTAGATTCTTGTTATGACAAACCTATATTATCAAAGACTAAGTTTCTTGTAATCTTGTCTATTGTAAATTTCTTTCAATTTTATCATCACTTTGATTATCCCAATCATACCGTACCTTAGCCCCACTACACCCTTATAAAGACCTTTTGATTTTTGTTTCTAGTTTACTTATAAGTGGTGGAGATATGATAATATTGCAAACTTATGGTTAAAAGGTCTAATATGTATTGATTTGAGAATTCTTATAGTTTTCACTTTAAACACTTGAGTGCATTGAGTGAAATCTTGGTGAGGGTGTAAAAATTGCACTTTTGATTTCAAAAAGATTATTGATTTGATTATGATTGATATTGACTTATGAAGGTTAGTTTTAGGATAAGTTGATTCTAATTATATGTTAATTTGATTAATATGATATGATGATTTAGAGTATAGATGGACAAGTTGAAGTTAATAAGGGATGGATGTTTTAGATTATGATTTGCATCAGGAAAAGCAAAAGCTTAAGTGTGGCAATGTTTGATAAATGCTTATTTGACTATATCTATATACCCATAATTATTGTGATTTGCTTGATATTTAATACTTTTGTAGTATTTTTAGTGCTTAATTCACTTCAACTGCATTTATAGGTGATAATTGACTTCTTTGACTAAAAGGAGATGAATTCGGATAAAATAATGACATGTAACGAAGATTAGAAGCAACCTGAACATACATGATCGTGTACAATGACTATGTAAGTCTCTATAAATGTGTGAATATTTGAAGAATTTTTTTTCTGGTCATGTGCAATTACACGCCCATGTATACTTATATACATGGCGGTGTCTGTTGCTCAAGTAAGTCTATGTACTCGTGTGAAATTATGAATTCAGGTATTTTTAGAGATACATAGTTATGTACACGCCAGTGTATGTTGACCATGTATAACCCAAAAACCCTAGTTTATACTTAGGTACATTAGATAAGCCAAAAGGCATAACCAACCACTCATATAATCCATATTTGGTCTTAAATACAGTTTTCCATTCATCGCCTTCTTGCATCCTAATCTGATGATAGCCATTTTTTAAATCAATTTTGGAGCATATGCAAGCACTATGCAACTCATCTAGCATATCATCTAATTTACGAATAGGATGGAAATATTTTATAGTGATCTTGTTGATCGCTCTATAGTCCACTCACATCCTCCAAGTTCTATCTTTCTTTGTCACTAAAAGAAATGGCATAACATACGGACCTATGCTCTCCCTCATATACCCCTTTTTAAGCAATTCATCCACTTGCCTTTGTAATTCCTTTGTTTCCTCTGGATTGCTTCGATAAGCAGGACGATTAGGAATTTGAGTTCCTAGTTCTAAGTCAATCTATGCTCAATCCCTATCAAAGGTGATAACTCCTGGGGTACCTCTTCAGAAAAAATATCATCATAATCTTATAACAAGGTCACAAACACACTAGGAAAATTTAAATCAAAGTTAGTGTTAGTAAACAAAGTTTCCTTAAACCGAATCAAGATTAAAGCTCTCTTACCTAAGTATGCACTCTTTAACTCTGTCTCTCTTTTGTATATAAAAATGGTTTTGCCTTAACCTTTTCATTCCTTTCAATTTCTCTTTGCCCACTTTTCAGATTCTATTTTTTCTTTTACTCACTGACTTCTTCTCTCCTGCACATCCCACTTTCTTTTCCTCATTTATATGATCACTCACCGTGAGGTTTTTAATTTTATTCTTTTCTCTGATGACCTCTTTTATCTGCTTCTTCTTTTCCATCTCACTACCTATATCCCCACTTGATGATTATTGAATTTTCAATTGGTCAAGGTATGCTTCTTTGGGTGATAAAGGAGCAAGCATAACTTTCTACCCATTATGCATAAAATAATACATATTCATGTGTCCATCATGCATAACACGCCTATCAAAATGTCATAACCTACCCAAAAATATAAAACTAGCTTACATAAACATGACATCACACATAACATCATCCGTATATCTACCAACAAAGAATGAAATAACTACTTGCTTATTAACTTTGACATCACCACTATCATTCAACCATTGTAGTCTATATAGATTAGGGTGTTTATCACATTTTAACCCTAACTACTCTACCAAAGTAGTTCTAGTGACATTTGTTCAACTACCCCCATCTATAATCATGCTACAAGTTTTCCCACCTACTAAGCATCTAGTGTGAAAAATATTCTCCCTTTATTCTAAACTATCTTCCTTCACATTCAAGTTCAATGCACGTCTAGCAATTAAAGATTCACCCTTAACAATATACTTAAGATTCTCATCAACATCAAAACAATCTTTAAAGGTGGCATACTTAAATCACTACCATTAGACTCATTACCATTATCAAACTCAGAATCAATATCACCACCCTCAATAAACATAGTCTTCATATTAAGACATTCAGATGTATAATGACCACATCCTTGACATTTAAAGAACATATTATCGCTATGTTTAGAAGGTTTAGAGGATGGATCAGTAGTAACTTTTTGAATTGAACTACTCTTCTCCTTACCTTTGTTTGTCTCATTGCCCTTCTCCTTAGAATATAAATAGTACTCCCTTTTCTTATCTTCATTTTTGCTCCATTTTAGATTCCATGTGCTATTGGAATTTGAGAAAGACTTAATTGTCCTTCTTTGTTTTTGTTGTTTTGGCAATGTTCACTTGGTCTTCCATCTTTACATAATGTTGCAACTCAACCACATCAGTAATTTCCCCATTCAATCCACCCATGAACTGAGCCATTGTCACCTCATTCTCCTCTTATATATTAGCCTTAATCAATTGTATCTCCATCTCCTTGTGATAATCTTCTGATCTAGTTCTTTGTGTGAGTCCATGTAATTGCGGGTGCAATGCTCTATAGTAATAAGGTATCACAAACCTCTTCTTCATCACTCTTTTCATCTCTTCCCAAGTGGATATAGGTGGTTCACTATTCCTCTTATTCTTTACTAATTCATCCCACAAAACTAATGCATAATTAAAGAATTCCACTACTGCCAATCTCAGTTTCTTATCTTCATAATAGTTGTGACAAGAAAAAATCAAGTGCACCTTTCTTTCCCATCCTAAGTGCACTTCAGTATCATTCCTTCCTTTGAAGGGTGGAATTTTCCTCTTGATGGCATTAATGTTGCTATCTTTTCTCTCCACTCTTTCTTCCCTCCTTAATCTACCCCTCACGGATTACAGTTCATCTTCATATTTGTCATACATTCTTTCCAATTGTCTCTCCCTTTTCTTATGGCCGTTAATTGGTCTACTATAGTTTTGGATTCTGCTGATTTTATTAATTCTCTCATCCATCCCATCAATCCTAGTAGATAACTTCTTAAATTCACTCATGAATGTCTTATACATCACTTTCAAATTAGAAACATTTTCATCCTCTTCAATTAATGTTTCCTTTCCATCTCTTCTATTGGCCATTTTTATAACAAAAGTTGCAAGAAAATGGTTAGCAATAAAAAATAACCTCACAATTCACTCTCTTACGTGTTTCATCCAAAAGATGGCACTCCACTCATGTTTTCAATCAAAAACGCCTTTTACCCTCTTTTAACCTTACACGCTTAAGCATTTTTTCACACAAGTTTGTTGTCCCCAAAATGATGCGAAACCCTAGTGCTAAAGAACTCGAATCCCCTTAAACACACACTCTGGATAGAATATGAACAAGAAGAAATCCTCAACCTTACCCCCAATTAATTATATGGATGGAAACGCATATGATAAGGTTGATTTGAAAACAAGAATAGAATTCACCACAAGTGATTACCTTGATAAGAAGTATATTCTTGATGTATTATAAGAAGACAAGAAATCCTCCTTAAAAGAATTCAACCAAGCCAATGTGAGAATTATTCATTAAAAAATCCCTAAACAATGTTTATTATGAGTTATTTATACCCCTTGAAAAGAAAGAAACCCTAAATATGTAAAAGCCTTTAAACATAGGCGAAAAGAAAGAAACCCTAAATATGTAAAAGCCTTAAAACATGGGCCTCCCACTAAAATAACTAAACCCCAAACTAATATTTCTAAAATACAACCTATTAAACCTAAAAGGTTTAAATTAAATGAGCTGAACGTTAATAAAAGTCCATCTCATTAAACAAGCTCAAAACATAAGTAGTAGGCTACCCAAAGTTATACTTTTAACTTAAAACAATTAACTAAACAAGAATGAAAGTCTTCTTGCACATTCCGCCCAGCTTGATTAGTTATGATGACATTAGCCCTCATTGTCTCTTGAGATTCCTTACTATCTAAAATTCAACCCATGTAGGATTGAAGCACTTCTTTGAACTTCTTAACTCTTAATCTTGTTATTGGTCCCTCCGGCATGACTAACTTATCTTTAGTTCCATTTGTTTTTATAAAGTACCACGATCATGCTCACATCATAAGGGCTTTTTTTCAGTCTTGAAGCTTAACTATATTACTCCAGGGTTTCAAAGCATTTAGAGGTCTGGATTTGAGATTCATGAAATTTTTTAGGTAATTACGAAGCCTCCTTCAAAGAGTCAGAGGAGGGAGGAACAGAGCCACCTGAAGCAATAATGGGGTTGGCAATAGGAGTATAGTACAAAGTTAATTCGAGGGAGTTTAAGAAAGTAACCACATTTGGAGGTCCGAATTTGAGATTCATGAAATTTTTTAGGTAATTGAGAAAACTCCTCCAAAGAGTTAGAGGAGGGAGGAATAGAGCCACCTAAAGCAATAATGGGGTTGGCAATAAGAGTATAGTACAAAGTTAATTCGAGGGAATTTGAGATCTCTTTAGAAGAATCATTGAAGATGGAAGCTAGTGCCAGAGAATTTCTTTTAAGGAAGGAGTCCTAGAAAGGCGAGGCATTCAAAAGCTCCCGCCTTAAGAAAATTAACTAAAACCAAAAGTTTGAAAGAGATAACTAATGAGTAAAAATGGTAAAAGGCTAGAGAGAAGTTAGAAAATTTAGTTATGCATTGGAACATAACAATGGAAACTAATTTTAGATATTGTATGTAGGGTTAAATCCACTAGGACCCCTTCTATTTTGACCTTTTATCATTTCATTTTTTATATTTTGAACTATTTCTCATCCTCTTATGGTTGAGCCTTGGAGCAAGTAGTAAAGTTGCTCCTTTATGACCATAAGATCATAGGTTCAAGTCACAGAAACTACCTCTTTATAAAAATACAAAGAGAAGATTGCATACATTATGACCCTCCCCAGAAACCTGCAAAGTGGGGAGTTTTGTGTGTTAGGTATGTTAACTTTTGACTCATCCTCTTATGGTATTATTTAGCTATGACACAACTCTCTTTATCATATTCTATTAATTTTTGAAATTTTTAAGTTCCAATATGATATGATTTGGAGTTATAAATAGATGAAAAACTAATAAAATATGACAAAATGAGTTATATGATAGCTAAATATAATATTAGAGAGATAACAGTAATTTTTAAAATATAAAAACTGAAATAAAAGAAGATCATATTACTAGAAGATTTAAGATCATATTACAAGAAGATTTAGTATATTAACTCTTATATTTAAAGGGAGATATCTTGGACATTACCTTTAAAGCATCACATTTGAATATAACATTTTTTAAAAATTGAATAATGAGAATTTTCAAAAAAGAAACAAAGAAGTTTATGCTATTAAAGGACATACAATTTATATATGGACAATTAAAAAAATAGAGATGCAGTGAAACTTAACTTAGAAGGGGGAGACAGCTAGAGAGAGAAAAAAGAGAAGAGAAAGCAAAATAAATAAAGAAAAAAGTTAATAATTCAAAATTAGTAATATTAAAAAATAAATTTATCTTTTAATAATGTCATTTAAATATTATAAAATAAAGATCTTTTTATTTAATAAATGATACAATAATCCTCTTTATTAAATTAGCATAGTGAGAAGCTCTTATTTGTAATTGTCTCCAATTAAAGGTTGATGTGATTATGGGCTTTGATGAAAAATTTGTCAAGCTAGGTTTGAATTGCTCATTGTTCATCCTTTACTCGCGAGTGGCCAAGTCGGATTTAGGACGAAAATTTCGTACTTATTCAAGCTCGGCTCAGTGTTGATCCAAGTTTGATTAAGTCATTTTACCTTAAATAGATTTTCCTAATATTTATTTGTAACATTAACTTCATCAATAAAAGAGTTGTAAACGCTTCTTATTTATTTGAGTAAATTCTTGAAATTCTTCAATTTGGCCTTTTTAATCCATTATACTTATTCTTCAAGTGAATATCATTATACTCCATATTGAATTTTGTGTAAGGTCCTACCTTAATATTCTTTTAACCAGATTTGGAAAAGGAAGTAGTCGTTCGATTTTCCTTAACAACTTTTTCAACCATTAAGAAGATTAAATACATTTCTATGATGTCGTTCCATACCCCATATTTTTCATTTATTTCCACACAATCATTGGAATTGTTCATATTGTTCAAACCTTCTATCATTAAATGTAATCACATATAAGTGACATTAATTACAACAATGTCTACAAAGTATTAAATGCTAAACATGGTTCAAAATAAACACGAGACAACCACAATAATATGTACAAAATATTAAATGCTACATATGGTTCAAAGTAAATAGAAGACAACCATTTTAAATGCTAAATTGTATACAAGTGCATAGAAATGATAGAACAAAAATAAAGGTGTAAATTTGATTCTATAGCATAAAAATACAGGTGTAAATTTAAGCAAGGTTATAATATATGCGTGGTGCATATCATGTTCATGCAAGCACATGTGTTTTTAACAATATGAACTATTTATGTGGCAATTACTCCAATGACTTTGAATGAATTCTAGTTGTTTTCATCTGACTTCAATGGACGAGCAGAGCATATTGAGCTGGCTTGATGATTAAAAACCCAACTTTGTTCTTTACATCAGTTTTGGAAGCATTGTTGGTTTGACCACTGACCAATTTGTAGAGATAGAATATGGTCTTGAGGTGAGCAATGTTCAATTTATTTGGGTTTTGGGGAGAGTGTTTAAATCCATTGACAAGGATCAAATGAACCAAGAAAGTGTTCTTCTAGTGAACTTGAATATAGGATTAGAGAATCAAGAAAAGGACTGATAATATATGGATGGGCACCACAATTACTAATACTAGATCACCCAGCAGTTGGAGGTTTTATGACTCATTATGGGTAGAACTCAACTCTCACAGGTGTGAGTGTTGGAGTGCTAATGATAAAATGATCTATATCGGTAGAGCAATTCGACAACGAAAAGCTAATCACAGACGTGTTGAAGATTAGTGTAAAGGCAGGTAGTATGTACCAAACGTCATGGAACGACAATCCACCACCAACATTGGGAAGAGATAAGGTTGAGACAGTGGTGAAAAGGCTAATGAGTGGTGGTAAAGAGGTGGCATAGATGAGGAGAAGCGGTCGAGAGCTTTGCAGAAAAGGCCAAGAAAGCTATCGAAGAAGGTGGTAGTTCGTATAAAGACGTTGATGCTTTGATTCAGAAGCTTTGAATGCATTCTACCACTTACGGTGCTCTTATCATCCACCCAAAAGCAGGCTTTTCCTACCCATTTACCAAGCCGAAATGCAAAACTCTGATTATTCTTAGTAGTTGATAATACAAATTCTTGACTTAGCCACCATTTCTAATCAACTAACAAAAAAATCTTGTTCCCTTTATCCATCATCATGTTATGAAGAAAACAATATCAGAATGAACGAAGGATTAAAGAAGATATAGAATGCAAAAAGGATGTCGTATAGTTCTAAGCTCCAAAATGCACAATTATCTATCATCATGCTATCAGGAAAACTTTCATGATTTGCTGTATATATAGAAAAGTGAAAGAAAACAACATAACGTAGACTTGCGTTGGAGACAAAGATGACTGGAAGAGAAGGTGATGAAAGTGATGGTTTTTCATTTTGATTTCTAGTTCCGGAGAGCTTTTAATGCAAGTAACAGCACTAACTCAAAAGCAAATCAAGATCATATACAAAAACAAATATAAGCAGCAGATACAAAAACAAACAAGAAAATGATATATTCGGAGAAATCACATCACAAAAGACGCTAAAGATGTTGAAGTTGGCGCAGAGAAATCAAATATGATTTGTTTTTGTGAAAAAATTTTAAAAATACATAAAAAATTTACATTTTTGTAAAATTGCTGTCATTTTCTTATTTTTAAAAACAAAAAATGAAAACAATTTTAACAGAAAACATTTAGAAAAGAAAACAAAACCAAACAGCCCTTAGGTTCAATTTGAACCATTTGGGAGGGCATGATGTGAATTTTTGGCAAGAGGTTACCACACGTTTTGTCCGGATAAAAACAGTAAAATGGAGCAGTCGTCAAAACGACAACCCACCCAAAAACTGCAGCTGAAGCATAGGCGATGATGGCGCTTTGGCCAACCGCTGGATGCCTCTCTGCCAAACTTTACAGGGATTATCATCAATCGTTGATCCCATATGAATATTCAAACAGTTCTCGTCCCTCTTCCAAATCTTCCCTCAAGTGTTGCTGCTTTAAAAACCAAATTCCTGAACAAACTACACAGGTGATTATGTTTCGACCCTATTTTATATTCCCAAGTATACTATCTTGGACAACTTAAAATGTAGGCTTTGAGTCTGAAGAGAGAAGAGTAGCTTTTTCTTCAGCCAACCCATGTTCTAGCTTATTATCGTTTGGACTTGTAATTTCTTCCTCTTCCTTCATCCGAAATTTGGCTTCTTGTAATCAGTAGATAACGTGTATATATATTTTTTATATTCTTGTTGACGAACAGACTTTCATATTTGTCTGCATTTTTCGGTTCTGTCTTCACATAAGCAGGCGTTTTCTGTTCTTTCATCGGACGTTCCGTGGGAGAGAGGCAGCATATGGAGCACCATGGCTCTGTATATGTTCAATTTGCACATACCTTTGGGCACTGGGGGCTTGTCTATCGTTTCCTATATCTTTCAGCAACCTGTTCTTGATCCAGAGACAGAAGTGAGTGCCTAAACTGAGCTCTTTACCTTCAATTGCATAGTAACTCATACCAGTCTTTGCTTATTGTAATCAAGGTATTTTACGCCTTTTTATAACATTGAACATGCCACAAAACGGAATCAGGCTGTTGAGCTTTTCATAAGCTGCCTTGGTTCTAAGCTTTCATCCCCTTGTCAAACATACTAACTCATGGTGTCTGCTTTTATAGATTTTTCAATCTATTGTGTACCTTTCTGTAATCATAATATTGAGTTCAGAAAATTTACTTTGAGAAGTAGACGTTCCTCATGATTTCAAAAGGAATAATCTTGAGGATCTCCCTCAAAGGATGGTGATCGTTTGTTTATTTACTCCCATAATTTGTGCACGAGCTAAATAGTATTGACCCAAAGTTCATGAATGAACTTTTCTTTCAAGTGTTGGGAAAGAATCTAGCAAAGAAGAAAGTCATTAAGAATTTTGTTAGGCTACTCTAGTACAAGTAAAGTCATTAAGAATTTTGTTAGGGTACTGTAGTACAAGTCATAACACCTATTTATAAACTAAACTAGGATATGAGACGTAAATCCTACTCATACAATGAATTTCTCCAAGTATCCTATTCATACATGTAATTTGGTTAGATCCCCACTACTTGGCCTTAAATGGCTATCCACCCTTAGCAAGAGCGATTGTCCTCTTGACAATTGCTAGCTAACTGTCATGTGAGGCTATCATACTTGAGCTTCATAGCACCTTATTCCACGTAAATTTCAAATGAGGTGGATCTAGATCATCTATATCGTTAAGGAGTAACATTGATGCAATAGGAATTAGGCGTCCATTGATGTGGTGGCTATGCTAATGCGTTTCTACATTCAAGGAGTTGCATATTGATTCATATTACCTTTAACTGCAGGCATTATGGCTATTTATTATTGAAACTTTGGAGCTTGTAGGGGCCTTGGTTCTACTTACCAAAACTGCCAAGCCTAGATTCAACCTTACAAGTCTCTTCAAAACCAATGATTTAGCAAAAACGAGGAATTGGCCATTGGCATCAGTAGTGGGTTTGGGGTTTCTAATTTTACTAGTTTTCCTGACATCTTTCCTTGCTGATGAGTTAATTGGACCCAAGGTTAGTTATCTAATTCCCATATAAATTACTTCAATGTATTTATCATGTGCATGGTTGATGATTTTATGACTCTAGATTGTATTGAAAGTTCTTGACATTGAATGTGTGTATGTTTTGGCAAGTTACTGTCATCTAATCTCCATATTATTGATCCCTGATAATATTTGGAAACAAAGTGACGTGGAAATAGTATTTATACATTTTCATGGCAAGACCTTATTGATATTTTGATTGGTTTATTATGATGTTCTTCAACTTAGACCGATGTAAGAATTATGAATTTTCTATTCCTTGATTTTCTATCTTGGTTTTATGTGAGCTACCTAACTATGACAAGAAAACAATTTGTGGAAATGTAGTAATAAGTAACTAGCTCAAGGGATTGTATGGAATCAAGTTTGGGATCAGTTTATAGACGGTGTAATAGAGAAATCAAGCCCTGGAACCTCGGAGTCTTCAAGTTTGTGAGTCTTACGGCTTTTAAGACCTACGGTGAAATGTGGAGTGAAGGCTCAGAGAGATAAAAAAAAAAAGAACCTTCCGATTTTAGCAAACACTAATTTCTGGGAAGAAAATTATATCCTCCTTTCATTACTAATGTCATTATCATATATGCATGAGATATCAAATGAGAAATGCTGAAAAGTAGGGATAATGGATCATACTCCATATTGCTGCCAAATAGCAATTGAAATTAGCTTCCACTGAGCCTCCCTATAATCCATTTCTCCAATTGTCCATGCCATTTATCCTATGTTGTCCTCAGTTTGCAAAATAGCAATTCCCAATTCTGATGAATCTTTCCCCTCACTTGTTCTGCGGCAGTGCTGATACATAAGTAGGGGTTTAGCTACTGCTCGTGTGGGGGGGTTGTATCACTACACCCATCCTGTTAGGAATCTCGATAGAGATTGTATAGCTGATTAGTATATTGATAGTAAAAATAGGAAAC
>JANIJH010000009.1:4481652-4500129 GCA_024520975.1 Erythroxylum areolatum | reverse complement strand
ACAATTCAACCCCCCCTTCTAGTGCATTCCAAATATCGTTTTCTAAGTGTTGTATTAACGTGTGATTCACTTCATACATCAACATCTTTCATAACTCAAATCATAGTGAAATGTTTACATCTACAATCTCAAATTAAGTATGAGGTGTGGGAACTTTCTCAATAGCTCCTTCTATCTCTTCTACGTTCATCTAATGTCTCATTCTCTAATTGTTAAAAGGATAATGTTTCATCCTTAAATCTTACTATTTTTGCTGGAGGTCAATACCTAGCTCAAAGCTTTTTAACAAGGCCATTCTAGATGGTAATGTGTCTAAAAGGCATAAGACTTCAACCTTAACTAAATAGCATCATTTGAATCTTCGTTAATCTTGAAAGTATCATAGATCTCTAAAAATTTGGCGATGTGTGTATTTGGATCCTTATCAAACAAGTCATCAAGCTATAAAAATTGTTGAACTATCTAAATTAAATAAGGTCTGATCTTAAATATTGGTCTCCAATCTTGGCTTAGAAATGCTAGACTTTGTCTTAATTAATGAAATACTAGCAATTAGTCTCTATAGTGCCTTGTCCTCCCTGTTCTGCCATTGTGTCTAACGTTAGTAACCTTAGAATTTATGGTTCCCTTTGAGTTTTTTTAAGTTTTTTTCCATTGATTTTTAAAAGCAAAGTCATTTCAATCAAGCTATGAATCTAGCTTAATTACATATTGTAGTCTAGGAATACTTATGGTTATGAACTAAGGTGCTTAAATCCTAAAATTCAAGAAATAAGCATAAGATCAAGAAAATAAGTTTTAAAATAAATAGTGGAAAAGAAGAATAATTAGATTAATAAAAATAAGCATCTTTAATATCCTTGTCATTTATAGAGACACCAAAAACTTGATATGTGTATTTTTGAACTATACTAAACATTACTAGTCAAGTGTACCTATAATTCTTGTAGTATATCTTAGTAAATATGAGGGTCAATCACATGAGGAATACTAGTAAGAACCATATTTCTATTATCTCATCTAATAAACAAATGATTTATTTAAAGAAAAATATTAAAGAAACTAAATTAAATAAGGATAAATTATAAAAAATTTCAAACCTTACTAAATTTTGTAATACTAGCCTAAACTTTCAAAAGTGGTAATAAAATGCTCTTTTATTTTTTTGTTGCAAAAATATCCTACCATAGTTCCACTTTTACTGATGTTGATATAACATACCATGTTATTAGATCTATTATGCTCGTGATTGACATGTAACCTATTAATAATCCCAAAGTTTAAATATCAAAATTTTAAAAATTAAAAATATGAAACCTTAAAACACATTTATAATCATATTCATCTTCCTTTAGGGATTTCTTGAGTTATGTAAAAATGCTTTAAAACCAAACTAGAAATTACATACAAAGCAACTAAAATTATTATTAAGGTAATAGTAATAATTCCAATGAAACTAGAAATAGAAAGCTTAAAAATGTCATCAAATGACAAAATTATTCGATAGATACTAACGCTCGTTTAGCAATATATTCCAAGAAACAATATATAAGTAAAATTATAATCAAAACCGTGATGGTTACATGGTGGGTTTCAAACCTTGATATTCAATTCTAATAGGACTTATAAGTAAGGTAACGAGAAAGAAAGAATTTCATCAATAGATGTAGTTATAAATGTGATGCACCTTAAATTGTGGAAGTAAGCATGGGCCAAAATTAAAATCCTAAAGGAAATAAAAGATTAGAAACATTGTATGATAAAATGTACATATGCATTGTTGCTTCTGAAGAGATGGAGCTATAAAGAAGTGCTAGAATATATAAAATAGAAGACCCAAGAGTAGAAAAGTTGGTATTTTTACATAATTCAAGAAATCTCTAAAAGGAAAAGGAAAAAAATAGCTTGGATAACTTTTAAGGTTTTATAATTCTTTTTCTAATTTTTAATATTTAATCTTATATTGCCATGCTAGCATCATTAACAATGGGGCTAATAGCCGGTTATTTTTATAAAAATTAAAAGTTGAAGTATTTTATTGCATGTCTAAAAGTTTAGACTATTATTACAAAATTAAGTAAAATCAAAATTTTTTAAATAATTTATTCAATAACTATTCTAAAATAACAAACAAAAGGAATGAATAAGAATGGAACAACTAAATAACAGTTAAGATCTAGATGTAGAATTCTCTTAGAATTTGTCCGTAGATAAATTTATCTTGATTCAATGATTAACCATTGTTTCTTAGACTGGTAGAAATTCTGAAGTTATAACTTTATTCTTTCTCAAGATTACATAGTCCATACACTTAAGTTGAGTGATTAAATTCTCTTTCTAATCAAAACTTGTAAAATTGCAGTAACTCGCTCTATAAATTCATTTAGTAGATTTGACTTTAACCTATAAGATTTTTATGGTTTTATCTTTTGGATTCTATACCACTCTTATTATTTATACCGTGATCTATTCATACATATGATCTCTTAGTCCTCATATGATATGAAATTGAATTAGAATGTCGGCCAATCACAGTTCAATTACGAGTTCTAGTCATGAATAATTCACAAAATAACTTAGATTTTTCATCAAATCATGCAATTAGTCCAAAACAATAATTTTAAGCTCATCCCATCTAAATCTATCACAATTTAGTTTAAGATAAGAATAACATAACTAATAACAATAAAAAAGAACACAAAAATGAAAGAATCCATTCTTATTAATCTTAAGATAGTTAATAACAATAAAAAAGAACAGCAAATAATAGAATTCATTCTTATAGGTCTTAATATCTTGATGATCTTTGGTTGAATCTTAGTAGAAATCCCTTCTTTTCTATTCAAATTTGATTCTTTCTCATCGTAAGATACTTTAATTAATCTCTCTAATGATTTGTTGTTATATGTTCTTTTCTAATTCTAAAAGCTTCCTTTTATTCTCATGAAAATTTGAAATTTTAAAAGTTTCGGTATTTTTAAAATTTCAAAATATCGTATTTTATGTAAAAATCACAACCAATCCTTCTTTTTCTCTTAAAATTTCAAAATATCGTATTTTATGTAAAAATCACAGTCAATCCTTCTTTTTCTTGTTCTATGAAGACAAGTGAGTAAATATCAAGAAGACAATTCAAATATTATGCTTTCGACTCACTTTAGCTCTTTCACTTCCGAATTATATATAAAATCAAATATGAACTAAAGTGAACGTCTTAAGAATTTCATAGCATTGATCACTAAGTGTTTTGGAATAAATGTATAATCAATTAAGCAAATATCAAAGTGTCTTAGAACTTTACTTTGATTTCACAGGTGCTTCCATATGACATTATTCTACAAAAGAGAAAGGATAAAGCTATAATAAATTTATTAACATTTAAATGACTCTCACAAAGATAAGTATAACAACAACAACAACAACCCTATTGCGCAAGGCTCCCGGCTTTACGAAGTTCAGGGGAGGGACATCAATTTTTTGCAACCTTCTTTTTGCCTTTTACAAAGAGTTTATTTTTATGACTCAAATCTGTGATCTTTTGATCCAAAGGTATAGCCTTACTAATTGCTTCCAAGCTTGCCCCTCACAAAGATAAGTAAAATGAATGAAATCAAGTCAAATGACTTTTTCACATAGTCCAAATTCAAGGATTGAAAGAAGAAGTTCAAGTTCAGAAGTATATTGAAATTCTATTGGAACTTTACAAGCTCTTCCAAATTCTAAGATACCTCAAAACCTCGTCAGCTATATTAGAAACGAGGATTGAAGCTACATCAAATTCATTAACATTCATATAAGAACAAGTCAAGTGACCCTCATAAAAACTAAGCAAGAAGTACATGCAAAATCAAGCCAAGTGACATTCACACAATCTTAAGATCAAATAATACGATGATTCATTAAGAGCAAAGTAACTATCATAATCATTGTTAATTTTTTGTAACATGTTTTGGTTTGCAGTTTAGTCAAATATAACATTTTTGCTTATTGTCTAAGATTAGGTCTAATATGATGAGATGGGATGTAGTTTAAATGTGTCTTATGTACTACCTCTTAATAGACATACAAAACTAATTGTGTGAGAGAGCAAAACTTCCTTTTAATAGATTTAAAATCTTTAGATATTTATTATTTGATGATTAAATTAGTAAAAGTAAAGATTGAGGTGGTTATTATAGAGCACATATGTCTATTTGATGTATTGAAAGATCCTTAATTTATTAAGCTACTCATTAGGGTTTGATTTATAAAAAGAATTTAATCCACATCTATGACTATTATAAAACATAATGAAATTGGGCCCAAGACGTCTAGAGAATCACGGGTGGAAAGAATTGTTTCAAGTTTAACGGGCCTCGTTGGTTCGTTTTGACACTCGTATTACTTGTCAACATTTCCAAATCTCAACTATAACATTAACCTCCATAAATGAAAAAGGGAGTCCATGTCCAACAACCCAAGCAGGTAGATGTCCTTTCCATAAATTTCTTGTCAATGCTTCATTTTCATTTCTCTTTTTGAATAAAAAGAATGCTCAAAAGTTTAAAAATAATACATGAGTACGCTTACCCCACAAAAGTTTTTCATCGCCAATTAGGATGCTGATGGTATACATTATTGTTTGAGTTTATAATATTTTTGAAATAAGAAGCAGTAATTCTTTTAGAGAGAGTTGTTTGTAAGGATGGCAACCGATATTCACATATGTATCTGCATTGAAAAAAGGTTTGGCTTATTGTCTTTAGGCGCTCAGGTGTAAGAGCTTTTGCTCATATTCATACCTAATCAGATTTGAAATGCTTTTTGAATAAGCGAATACATTGTAGATATTTAAACAACTGCAACGTCGAAGGAAATATTCAAACACTCATAAATGTAAAATTAGATAAAATATTAAGTTAACACAATGTAAATATAATAAGATAAGATATAGGCCAAGTATAAAAGTAAAATGGTGAAAACCTAGAAAGAAAAATCAGCTTGAACATAGATATAGAATTTAGAATTATAGATAAGTAACCAGATAATAATTTTAATCATTTTATTATTCTTCAATCGAAAGTACAAAATAACGTGCACCGCGGAAGGATAGATGACAATTTGATGGTTTTTTTCGATGAGTTTTTTATTTTGGTGTGTTTTCGACCTTGAGGAATTAAGAAGGATAGAAATTTTGAATTCAACAATCAAGAAAAAATAAGGATATGCAAGATTTGATTTCTACGAAACCTCTTGAAAACTTGTTCCAAACAATCCTGATGATCAAAATAAAACCAAGAGAAACGAACAATCGACATGCCACAATTGGGAAAACAATTGATAAGTTAAAGATAGTTCAAAATATAATAAGAACGAGAGAATAAGGTTTCTCCCTATTGAAGTCGACGGCACTCCAAGAATTCTAATCTAAAAGTTCTAAAAATTTGACCTAAAAATACATGTTTATACCTAGGTTAAATAATAAAAGGTTGGGCTAAAATACATGGAAGCCCAAAATAAAACAAAGTCCAAAAACTAAATTAATAAGTATGATGTGTTGTGCCACTACTGGATCTATATGCTCTTGGGCTTAAGTGAATTAAATAGCCCACTCTCACTAATAAAATAAGTAGCGCACCAAACACTCCTTGAGCTTAAGTGATGAAGCATTAAAATAGTCCAAGTCTTCTTGTCTTCAAGCTCCAAGTATATCCGATCCAAGGATTTGAGACAAGTGGATCAATTTGGGCTATGACCTATCTAACTCTCCTCTAATAGGCTTGGCTAGCTTCATCCTCTCTATAAGTTGGCCCACATGCGCATAAAAAGCCTCCTTGAATCTCTCGGTCCTAACTTTGGACATAGGTCCAACTGGAATGACGAGCTCGCCCCCGTCACGCACGCCATCTCCATAGTGATTTTTACTCCTGCTCACATTAGTCCCTCCTTCCTCAAGAAGATTCGTCCTCAAATCTGAATCCATATCAAAAGGAGAAAAATCAGTAATATTAAAAGTTGCAGAAACAGAATACTCACTTGGCAGTTTAATCTTGTAGGCGTTGTCATTTATTTTCTCCAACACTTGGAATGGACCATCACCCCTATGATCCAAAGCAAAAACATTAGGCAAAGCATCAAGAGAGTTAGTGTCAGAAACTAAACACTCTCTGTATCTCCCCACTATTTGTGCTATTTTCTCTCCAGTTACTCTCCTCAAGTCTTTTCTCTTAACAAGCAAGCTCACTTTATTCTCTTTCTTTTCTCTTTCTGAGCTCTTCTCTCCTACACATCTCACTTTCTTTTCCTCACCTGTGCAGTCACTCACCATTAGGCCAAACTCATTTTTCTTTTGGGCCTCTTTTCTCTCTTTACTTTTTTTGTTCTCATTACCCGAACCCTCCTCACTTTTACTTGATTTGATCTGGTCCAGGTATAATTCATGAGGTGATAAAGGTAGTAGAATAAAGTTCCTACCTTTAAACTTAAAAGAGTACCTATCGGTATACCCATCATGTGCTACCCTCTTGTCAAACTGCCAAGGCCTCCCCAATAGCAAATGTCCTGCCTCCATGAGTATTACATCACACAACACCTCATCCTCATATCTCTCTATAGAAAATGGCACCAGTATCTGTCTAGTCACCTTCACATCCGCACTATCATTAAACCACTGTAAATTATATGACTCCGGATGTTTCCTGCATGTCAAGTCCAATTTCTCTACTATAATTCGACTAGCCCCATTGGTACAACTAGCTCCATCTATGATCAAGTTACACATCTTTTTACCGACCAAACACCTTGAATGGAATAGGTTCTCCCTCTGATCGAGAATCTCATCTCTAACTCTAGCACTTAACACTCTCCTAACTACAAGTGCTTCTCCTATAACAGCTCTTTCCACACATTCATCATCATCATCACAAACACTATCATATGGCAAATCATCAACATCACTATCCTCAAAATCAATAACCCCATTATCCCCCATATACATCACTTTTTTATTAGGGCATTGAGAAGCAATATGGCCAGTACCTAAATATTTAAAACATTTTATAGATGAATGTTTACTAGAAATAGCTTGGGTGTTAGAAGCACTTTTTTGCTCAGACCCCCCAATTGGTTTCTTAGGTGATTCCTGTAAGTCCACCCCCTTATCCTTGGACTTCTCCTCCTTCTTGGGCCAATTTAAGTTCTATGAGTAACTAGAACTTGCTCCACTCCTTGCTATCACTCTAGCTTTAAGCTGTCTCTCCACCTTCATGGCCATGCTCACCATATCCTCAATCTCCAAGTAATGTTGTAACTCCACCACATTTGCTATCTCCCTATTCAATCCACTCATGAACCTTGTTATGATGGCCTTGGGGTCCTCCACTATATTAGCACGGATCATAGCAATCTTCATCTCCTTGTGGTAGTCCTCTACTGACTTAGACCCTTGTGTGAGTCCTTGGAGCTTTTGATGCATCTCCCTATAATGGTACAAAGGCACAAATCTCTTCCTCATGCATACCTTCATTACTGCCCAAGTATTGATGGGTTTCTCTCCATTCCTCCTCCTAGAGGTCACAAGCTGATCCCACCATATTAGTGCATAATCTATAAATTCAACAGCAGCAAGTTTTACCTTCTTCTCCTCTGAGGAGTTATGGCACTCGAAGATCAAATCAACCTTCCTTTCCCACTCCAAGTATGCCTCAACATCATTCCTCCCCTTGAATGCTGGGATATGCATCTTAATGGATTTGAGGTCTCCATCTTACCTGTTAAGGGGTTCTCCTCTTCGAGCTCTCCTAGGCATGTGCTCTTCATAGTCCTCCTCCTCCTCATCAAACTCCTCCTCCTCAGGCTCATACTGTGGTGGTTGTCGACGAGATAGTGGTGCTTGTTGATGAAAGGTAGCACGCCTAACCTAAGGTTCCTCAAGTACCCCACATTTAACCTCCTCTTTCTGTTGAGCATGACTATCCAATGTCTCCCTCATACGTTCAAAAGAGAGATTGAACCTCTCAAATGACCGTTGTATGGCTCTCAATGTAAGGGCATTCGTCTCCCCCACTCTACCTTCATCCTGATTCCCACTCTCCTGTGACATTTTAGTGAATGTTCTTTCTTGCAAAACAAAGGTTAGTAGAAAACAACCTCACAATCACTTCCTCACATGTTTCACTCAAGAATTTGTCACTTCCCTCGTGTTTAAGTCACGACAATGACTCCCTCAAATAAGCTTACACAGTCTTGCCTTTTACCACTCAATGTTCTCTGAAATCCAAGTTACACTTAGAACCACAACTTCAACAAATCAATGTTCCTAAATGTAGCTCAAATAATAAGTAACAAGCAACCCAAACCAATAACCAACAATAAGCCAGCAAATCTAAAAATTTTGAAACTATTTGTCACTGTTGATTCAAATGAACCACAATCAAGTAAAAAGTATGAGAAAACAGAGAAAAAAAAATTTCAGATTTTTCTAACTTTTTTTATTTTTTTATTTTTTGATCCGACTCTTTTTTTCAAACTTTCTTTTTGGATTTTTTCGTTTTTTCGTTTTTCAGACTTTTTTTCAATTTTTTTTATTATGGATTTTTTTCAAACTTTTTTTTATTTTTTCATATTTTTTTCAATTTTTTTATATAAGCTGAAAGTTTTCAACAAATAATTGAAAAACTAACTAAAATAAAAATAAGAAGAAGATCAAAATCCTAGACCAAAAGTTAATTCACACCTGAATTGATGATCCGATGATAATGAGATTGTGATGGGCGGCAGTTTCTTGAATCTTGATCGGGTTGAATAAAAATTCTCCTTTAAACTAAGGCTCTGATACCAAAATAACGCGCACCGCGAAAGAATTGATTACAATTTGATGGTGTTTTAAATGAGTTTTTTTTGTTTTGGTGTGTTTTCGACCTTAAGGAATTAAGAAGGATGAAATTTTCGAATTCAACAATTAAGAAAAAATAAGGATATGCAAGATTTGATTTCTACGACACCTCTTGAAAACTTGTTCCAAACAATCCTGATGATCAAAATAAAACTAAGAGAAACGAACAATCGACACGCCACAATTGGAAAAACAATTGATAAGTGAAAGGTGATTCGAAAGGAAACAAGAACAAGAGAATAATATTTCTCCCTATTGAAGCTGATGACACTCCATCAATTCTGATCTAAAAGTTTCGAAAATTTGACCTAAAAACACATATTTATACTTAAGTTAAATAATAAAGGTTGGGCTAAAATACATAGAAGCCCAAAATAAAACAAAGTCTAAAAATTAAATAAATAAGTCTGATGTGTGGTGCCACTACTGGATCCATATTCTATTGGACTTAAGTGAATTAAATAGCCCACTCCTACTAATAAAATAAGTAGCGCACCAAACACTCCTTGGGCTTAAGTGATGAAGCATAAAAATAGCCTAAGTCTTCTTGTCTTCAAGCTCCAAGTGTATTCGGTCTAAGGATTCGAAACAAGTGGATCAATTTGGGCTGTGACCTAACTAGCTCTCCTCCAATAGACTTGGCTAACTTCATCATCTCCATAAGTTGGCCCATATGCGCATAAAGAGCCTCTTTGAATCTCTCGGTCCTAACTATAGATATAGGTCCAACTGAAATGACGAACTCACCCCCGTCAAGCACGTTATTTCTATGGTGATCATTGCTTCTGCTCACATCACCAAAACATGAAATTGTAAATAATTTATTTTAATATAAAATAAATATGAGGTATACATTCTAGTTGCAATGCAAATATAACCTAAAATTCATGATTAGGGAAGGAAATTGTCAGAGTATGCCTTTTAGCAAGAAAAACATAATATAGTCTCGTTTCTACTTGGATTACTTGATTGCTTACTTTGTTCTTTATCATCACTTAATGATTCTCTAACTTTTCTCTCTGTCTCAATTTCAGCAATAATTAGACACAATCTTACCAACAAAACAGTACTTGTTTCATATCGTGCCATTACCTCCTCTATATATTATGTTTGGGAACCATTTAAAAACATGCATCTCCTTTGTTTCAGTCTTTTCAGTCTCTGCATTCTGCAAATACACGTAGGAAGGACAGGCGTAAAAGAACGACAGGTCAACAATAAATTTTTTACTAAGAGATGCGTATGTGAAAGCGTGAAAAAACAACTCTCTCATGACTTTACATTTGGGATGGGACCCCCGCATCACGTGGGAACAGTTTTTTCTCTTCTTTTTTTCTTTTGTTTCTTATGATTCAGCATCTTAATTACTTCTTAAACGAGGAAGCATACCATATTTGGCAGTCATTAGCAATATCTACACCTTAAAAAGCTAAACAACACTGGAGCAGATAGCGGAAGCCTTTGATGAGTTAGCAGATTGATATTTGATTTGTCTGACAATACCTAACATAACATGGGAAGTTAAGGGAGATTGACAGACATGGCACCATCTGACAAATGGTCGTTTGAATGAGATGGGAAGCCTGTTCTGTTGAATATTATAACTGAAGAAATCTTTGAGGGCAGTATTCAGCGTCTTTAGATCTGATACCAACATTCCACCACACACACCCACCACGCTTTTGCTCACTCCTTTCTTCGTCTTTAACATTCTTCAATTTTTTTTTTCTTCGTTAGGTATCTTATTGCTTTCGCTGGTCTTAACTTCTTCTTCTTTTTTTTGGTTTCAACATTCCACAATTTCTTCCACAAGAATCTGCTGCTCCATCTGCTCTTATAAGTATATACAAATATTACAAGCAGAGCAAGAATCTCCGAGAAAATCTCTCTTTTCTTATATATTGGGTGTGTTTTTTGTTTGAGTCTTGCTGAAGATCTAGGCTGTTCTTGGTCTCTTTCTAGTCATTTTCTGGTACTTAGACAGGGATCTAGGTGTTCTGAACACTGACTGCCACAGGCATTTCTACTCAAATCTGTGTTCAAGGTGATATAATATCTTCTGTCTATGCCTGATTGTCAGATATTCGTGATTGAGAGCCGAAAGGGTGTCTAGGAGTCGCTTCAATTTGTGATTTTTTTTTAAAGTGCTCTGAAAGTTTTAGGCCTTCATAACTTATTGAAAAGGAGAATGGTGGCAGCCAATGGGCTATGGTTCACAGTTCTTGGTATTGCGTCGTGTGTGGCATTCATTTTCATGTCGTTTGGTGATGTGAGGATCACTTATTACCAAGAGCCAGAGTTAGCTTTTATTGAGAGAAATGGGACTCAGTTTACGGTGGATGGTAGAGCTTTTTACATAAATGGATGGAATTCGTTTTGGTTGATGGACCATGCTGCGGATGGAGACAGAAAGCCTCGTGTTGGTGCAATGCTGCAAGCTGGTGCAAAAATGGGTATGACTGTTTGTCGGACTTGGGCTTTCAACGACGGTACCTACAATGCCCTCCAGATCTCCCCCGGCCAATTCGATGAGCGTGTTTTCAAGGTATGTGACGCTTCAATTTGTTCTACTAATTCTGAAAATTTTTGCTTGGAAATTTTCAATTTGATTTTTGTTCAAACATCTTTTGACATTTCGGGTACTTTTGTCGGTAGGTTACTTGCCTCTGAACTGTGTCTACTTTCACACTAGAAGATTAACTTTATTTAAAGTGTCGGTGAGATGCTGTACGAAAAATAACCAAATTGATGACGAAGAAACATATTTAAGTGAGGTTCAGGACGAATTACCTGACAACAGATGAGCCATTAGGCATTTTACGCATTTATATGCTCAACCAACATGTGTGTCCTTTGCACTACTATGGTGAATGCAAATAAAAACTGACAAGGCCCCTTCAATTTCTCACAAGGAGCCTCAAACTTATGATTCATAGGATAGTTGTCAAGTAAAATTCATCCCCCTAGTGGCTTTCATTTCATGCTAATATCCTTATAACGCCTCATGGTTAAATAATCCATCCTTGCGAATTTTTGTGTGTATGTCAAACAATTGTATGTTTGCTTTCCGTTGTTGCCATACTCTTTAAACAATGCTTCTTGAGTTCATCATCCATCCCTACTTTAAGGATGGTTAAGACGACATTCACAGCAAAAACTCTTCCAACAGTAAGATCTTCACCGTTTAAACCTGATTCTTCTTTGCCTTCTAAAGTTTCCCTCTCCCATGCTAGCAATGGAGATTTGGTCAAATCAGTCTGTCTATAATATCAATGATTATCTGCTTTCTCTATTTCTTGTACTGTTAAAGATAATAAATTGTAAATACTTATTCAGCATCTTCCAGTTTGATGACTCCTTTTTTTTTTAGGCTTTGGATTATGTCATTTCAGAAGCAAGACAGCATGGAATTAGGCTACTACTGAGTTTAGTTAATAACTTACAAGCTTATGGTGGGAAGACTCAGTATGTGAAGTGGGCATGGGAAGAGGGCATTGGTTTAAGCTCTTCAAATGATTCTTTCTTCTTTGATCCATCCATCAAACGATACTTTAAGAATTATATTAAGGTAAGTGTTATCCTTCTATGCATTTCTTTTTGGCAGTTTAACCAAATCACATTTCAAGCTTCTTTTAACCATATTCCTCAGACAAATTACATTTGGCTGGAGTTTCCTTATTCAATTATGAAAGGATGGAACTTATCCGCTACCAAAAGTCAAAACGACTGAGTATCTCATGTAGCTTTGTTTGAATCGAGAATTTCGTTTCTTCTAATGTCTCATGAACCACAAATGTATGGCATTTCTTCCTGGACTCTTTATCCATATGCAGACAATATGAGATAAGAATTAACAAGCTTTTAGTGGCTTGCAATCAATCTTTTTTTGCTTCCCTCTTCCACCGAAAAAAAGCTGTGTTCGTTTGAATGCCATTAGCAAATGCTCACAAATTGATTTTAATTTTTTATCCATCTTCTCAAAAGTGAGGAAAGAGCATAGATACCATATGCAACTTCTAAATTGTCATAAGTAGGAGACGACTGTCTCCCTAGTGCATGGGAATGTTGGCAAGTTTTTACCTACTTGAATGAAGTTGTAAAATGTATGAATCATTTGTATGACGAAACGTGATTTCGTGATTTTGAGTACTTCTGATAGCTCTTGTGCCTAAGTTGTTATTTTGTTTTACCTTTCAATCTTCTATAGAAGTTTTTTTATTGCATTTCTGTGATTTAGTCATGATTGCTTAGTAGTGATAATTCAATGGTTAATGCACCAAGACTCGTATGGTTTCATTTCTTCCGAATATTTTCTCATTTTCTGGATTATCTTGGAGCCTAGTGCTGATTTTGATTTACGATTTTCAGAATATTTCCATCAACTAGAGTTTTGCTAAATCAATTGGCTTATATTACCCAGGTGTAGGAGATTTTTGTCTTTGATAGAACACCAGTAAATGGATCTGCTTTGCAAATTGAAAACTTAGAGACTATGAGTTACTTCCACACAGGATATGGGGTCTTTGCGTATTTTACGTGGACAAAGATGCTGCAGTTGATATACTATTTTTAATTGAAAAAGGAAGATTATGGTTTGATAGGAATGCTGAAAATATCAGAAAATCAGTCAGCTCCTTTACTGGATATAATCTCTTCCATGGATATTATACTTGAGTTCTGGATCATTTTGTGTATTCTAGTGTAATTTACATACATTGTATAGGAAAATAATATCCAAGGTCACTGTTCTCTAAATCAGATCATGCTTAGTATCTGGGTGAAATTCTGTAGACATACAAATATTATCAAACAATTATTTATTTCTAGAGATTACTTGGTCAATTCTGATTTATGTTCTTATAACAGACAATGCTGACAAGAAGAAACACCATCACGGGGTTTGAATATAGGAATGATCCCACAATCTTTGCTTGGGAGTTGATAAATGAACCCAGATGCATGTCTGATCCTTCAGGAGACACTCTTCAAGTAAGTTAGAAACCTTTCCACCCCATATTGTTTTGTTTATTGGAGATAAATCACTTTTACAAGGCCAATTGAGTGAGAACTATTAGGTCTTCACAGTTCACCCCATTGATGCAAAACTTCAAATTACATATCAGACATTTATAAGATTCCTCTATTAAATATTCAAGGAAATCTAGAAATGTGATGTGAAATTCTTCATGCTAAGACTAACTTTTTTGTTCTGCCATCAATGAATGTTTATGTTGTGAGGTAAACATCAGATGTGTTAGTTTGCTTAGATTGTTCAAACATCTCACTAAGATCAAATTGCTCAAACGATTCTGTTCTGCCTAAAATCACGGTCAAGTGTCCTTATCCCATCCTGTTGTTTTACTGTATCAAATTTGGATATCAATGTTTCCTAATCAGAATTCATCAGCAAATATCTGTATGAAAGCTCCTCTGTTTTTCCTTTTTAGAGGAGCAAACAAAGAAGGAAAAGGAAAGGAGTAGAGTCTTTACAAATGCTGTTAAGCAATAATACACAATCAGAAATGAATAGAAATATCTAATTGATACCTACAAAATCTGTAAGCATTAACTTAGTGGGTTATAATGGCAGGATTGGATAGTGGAAATGTCTGCTTTTGTGAAATCAATCGACAAGAACCATCTGCTGACTGTGGGACTCGAAGGATTTTATGGCCCTAAAAACCCCAAAAGGTTAACTGTTAACCCAGAAAATTGGGCTTCAACCTTTGGATCAGATTTTGTTCGCAATTCCAAGATCTCAGACGTTGACTTCGCCTCTGTTCATATATACCCTGATCATTGGTAAGCGTCATGAGTTACTCAAAATTAACAATTTTGTAGGAGATAAAATGAAAACATAAATAATTCGAGCCCTTCAGTTGTGAACTTATTAAAATTTTTCATCTGGGGCCATAGGCATCTTAAGTGTTTGTGGCAAAAACAAGAGCATCTAAGATCTCATGGCGACTTCTTCTGATGCATCATTAACCTAGTGTTTGCACCACTGGATATATAATACACTTCTTTATGTCTGTAATAGTGCTTCTGAGCATCTGACCTACATCTAATACACTTTTTTCTTTGGTAGGATCCACGATAGAGAATTTAAAGATAAATTGGCATTTGTGTCGAAGTGGATGCTTTCTCACACTGAAGATGGTCACTATGAACTGAACAAACCTGTCTTATTCACTGAATATGGATTGTCTAACCTTAACAAGGACTTCCACTACTCTCAGCGGGACCAGTTCTACAAAACCATTGCAGACATCATCTATAAATCTGCAAAGAGAAATCGATCTGGGGCAGGTGCTTTGATCTGGCAGTTCTTTGTTGAAGGGATGGAGGAGTTTAATGATGATTTTGGAATTGTCCCATGGGAAAGACCATCTACATACAAACTTTTAACTGAACAATCATGTAGATTGGCCAGAATTAAGGGAGTGATCCAACAAAATAGGAACTTGAAAGAGCTGTGCTTGGAAAGGCAGTAAAATTTTAACCATTTTACTAGAAGGATGAAGCTCTGTTTGCAAGATTAGCCTTGTGGTGTTGGGATTGATGAAGGAACGGATGCAGGAAATTGATTTTGAATCAAAAGTGCCCAGTTGGGTGGGAGACACATGTAAACGAGGTGATTTGAGCTACTTATACTTTGCGATACATATTTTAGGATTTCTTGTGCAACTTATAGACGATCTATCTGATAGCATTGTAGAGAAGCAGAAACCATGAAAGTTTCTGGGAAATGTTATTCTCAAAGTCTATTCAACAGAAATGGAGTAGCATTCTAAATATATTAATATAGGTTTGACTGTAATGCTGAAGTTACAGAATCACACAAATAAAAGCTCAATGGAGAGATGAACTGAATAAAGCCCTTGGCAATTGAACAAGGAAAATTAAAATTCTAATACTCCAATAAGTACATGAAGGGAAAAACAAAAAAACAAAAGGGCAAAGAAACAAACTTTAACTCTATCTGACTGATCAAAACCCAAAGAAAAATCAGATCAGCTTACAAATGCTAATCAAAGAACCAACTTCTGCTTTTGCTTAGCAAACCTTGGTGAAGTCCTAAGTACTTTGGCAGCAGAGCTAGACCCAATCTCCTCTCCGTTGTTACCCTTTATTCGGCTTTTCAATTTCTTTCCCTTAGAATTGTCTCTACCGACCTCTTCAACCATTGTCATAACATCACAATCCTCCTCCTCGTCCTGCATTACCATTTTTCCTGTCCTCATCTTTCCATTAACGTTAGCTACATTGTCCTTCGCCACTCTATCGAAATCCCCCACCAACTTCCTAGCCGGTTGTTTCCTTGAATCCACCCTCTCGATCGTCTCTTCCTCCTCGCTTTCCTCAACAAATTTCCGTCTCTTTGCCACCTTAGGAGCCGGAGGAGGCGAGATCGAGGCAACCCTTTTCCTGTTTTTGTCGCTTTTGCCATTTGCACCAGGCTGTACATGATGTTTCACCGGATTGGGACTAATGCTAGACCCTTCCGACTTGGCCTGTTTGTCCTTTTGCTTTCGGAGCCTGTCGATGTTGCCCTCGATCCGACCCTGTAGGCGGAGGCGTTCAAAGCTCAGACCTCCCATGGACCAGTGAGCCTCCCGAGCCCAGGTGAGGAAAGGTTCCATCACAGACGCGGGAGGGTCGATACGCTCCACGTTAAACTTGACGTCGGTGTAGATGCGGGGGCGAGGGAGGCCACTGCCGTAAAACTTGCCGGGACCCAAAGGCACTACCATGATTATTTAGTTACGGTTCCCTCCGAGACTGAACCACGTCGAGGAGTGCGTGTGGCTGTGTCACGTGAATTGAACGCCAGAGATGAAGTGTTTATATAAATGAAAAACTGCGGGAATGAAAAATGGGGATTCGGTGGCGCGGCGGGAACATGTTTTGGCGCCTTAATTTGGCGCCATCGGGGATTTCAGATTGCAATTTCCAAAATAGGCTCGAAGGCATCTGCGTGAGGTGAACTGAGTACTTGTAATTTTATGTTTTTTTTTTTAATTTAAAAATATTTTGAAAACTTAAACAACTATGTACCAATCACACAAAGATAATATGCATGCCATGGAGAGTTGTTTCAAGGTTTCTCCTATCATTTCAAATAAAAACTTTTATATTACTTCCTTTTATCTTATTAAGATTTTAAATTTATTTATCTCACACTTCAGTTTTGCTTTCATATATGTCAAATTTAAATTTTAGTTTATTTATTGCATAGGAGAGTATAAATATTCGTATTCTTTTTGGAATTGCAAAATGTCAATCATAAAATATTAACGTTATCTTCTAAGAATATATAAAATATTTAAGGTTTAATTTTTTAAAAACAAAAAATATATAAATCTAAAAATATTTTATAAAATTTTAAAAAATCCAAAATATACAGACTTTTTATACTCCTCTTAAATTCAAATACCATAATAATTTTTAATTTTTTATACAAAACAATCTTCTCAACTATAAAAAACCTTGCCTATAAGGTTTAATAAACAAATTATTAAAGAAGTTTACAGAAGGATAAACTAAAAAAAGAAACAACCGCTCCATCTTCTTCTTGATAAAAAAGTTTCTTTCCATCGTATTTCTACAATCGGCGAATAACAATAATAACGTACTTCACCTATCTTTTTCAATTCCACGAAAGCCTATTCTTACGAAGACATCTTTATCCTTCGACGTCTTCACGTCTTCGACCCTCCTCACGAAGCTTCTTCTTCTCTTCTCTAGATTCACGGTTGAAGACACGCTTGTGAAAGCAATGTTAATTTAGAATCTGATTCTTTGGAAAATAAATACGTGGGCAAGTAAAGATATTTATATGTTTGAATAATTATAAAAAATTTTTAGAAAAGTTAGGTGGATTCTTATTACGATGTTTGGTATACAACAATATTTTATAAAATATAATTTAATGTTAACTTATTTTTCCAATTATATCTCTAAACAAAAATTAAAATTATTATTAAATGTTATATTATAAACAAACGAAAAGCAAGGTTTTTGCTTAATCTTGTGTCTTCAAACCTCATCCCCATCAACCTCGCAAGAACGACTTCGTCCTCATCTGCTCCATCCATTTCTCAGTCTACTTCTTGGCCATCGTCTTTCTCGGTATAAGCGTATCTCAGCAGTGGTCGGAGGACGCAGAAACCATTGCATATGGTTAATGAGCTTCACATCCTCCTATTGCCTTAATCTGTGGCCCTAATAAACAGTGGCAATTCCACCTTTTCTCGTCATCTCATCAACGTTCTTCTTGAGAGGTTTTTTTCCTTTCTTTTTTTCCACTCTGTTTGAATTTTGGGAATGTTAAGTTTCTTGCAAAGCATAGTACGAAGATAGAATCTCTCAGCTTTAACGACAGAAGTCGTTGAGACAAAAACGAGTCAATTGTTTATACATTTCCTTTTCTTATCTCTCCATTAAAGCTTGTGTTTCCTTGTCTACTCTATTTATTTTCTTGTAATTCTGTTATTTAAAGGAAAAGTCTCCTTTTTTATGCATTCGTTGGAATTGGTTAATTTTCAGGTTGAACCAATTCGTAATTTCTTTGCGGCTCTATTTCTAGCAAGCATTGGAATGTT
>JANIJH010000009.1:4464236-4481552 GCA_024520975.1 Erythroxylum areolatum | reverse complement strand
AGGGTCAGTTTTGGTTTTTGTATTTTAGGAAAAATTTTGAAACTTTTGGATTTTATGGATTGCTACTTACAATTGCTTCTTACAATTCCTTAACTCACTCTGGTCTTATCTTCCCTTTAGATTCCAACCCCACAAACACTGAGCCTGTCAAGGTTGGGGGGCATGAACAGAAAAGGAGGAGTTTTACTGAGTTACTGCAAACGGTGGGGGTCAAGTGATCACCTAAGTTTGCAATTTCTGAGGCTTCCCTTTCAATGCTTGTTGAGTTCTTGAGTGCTTAGGGAGAGCGCACCTACAAATCTGGGACCGTTTGTCATGCTAAATACTTCAGTGATACCTTGCACTGTACGTACTTCATCAATAAGTTGTTCAATTTATGGACATAAGGAATGATAGTCTTTAATTTGTAGGCGGCAAGTTTCCAATTTGCGAAGATCGGAAGGTCTGGGCAAGTTAACTGCAAAGCATCGCTTATGGAGCTAACTCTTACACGCCCTGATGATTGGCATCTTCACCTTCGCGATGGTGGCCTTCTTCAAGCTGTCGTTCCTCACAGGTTACTTTTGATTTAATTCTATAGCAAGGGTAATGACTGTGAACTTTTGGTACATATTGGAGGGGAGTGATGACATGTATTGTGTAACTCTTAACCTGCAGCGCAAATCATTTTGGAAGGGCAATTGTTATGCCAAATTTGAGGCCACCCATTACTACCACCGCTGCTGCTCTTGCTTATCGAGAATCTATAATGAAATCTTTGCCGGCTGAGAGAGACTTTACTCCACTTATGACACTTTATTTGACTGACACTACAAGTCCGGATGAAATCAGACTTGCCAGTGAGTCTAACTTTACATTTGCATGTTGTTGAGTTGTTTTGCTTATTCTGCGCTTGATGGGTTGGTATTGTTGTTTGTATTTTCTCCGAGTCATTTTTATGATTTGACTTGACTATTTGCATTGTCCATTTTTAAAATTTGAACTTTGATCATACCACCCTAGTGCTTTATTGTTAATGAGGAATTTACCATATAGGATTTGAACGTGCAAGCTCTGTTGCCTTTTCCTTTGCCATGGGGTTGCGTGGGGTGTGAGACTACTAGTTGATAGGGCTTATAATTGATGTTTTCTTTTGGGAAATGGCTTATAATTGATGTTGCTGTTCCTCACAGATAGGATAGCTTCTAACTTAGTTGTGAGAGTTTCCCTGGTCGAATGAAAGATTTAGAACTATTCCTCCTTGTTTTGAGTTAAAAATCTTGCTTGAGATTCAGTGTGTTTGTTTTAACAATAATTGCTGGATAGTATTTCTATGAAACCTATCAAATCACATAAGAAAATTGTAAATGCTACTAAGACTCTCCAAAGGTTTCTTGCTCTCATTTCTTAAATTCGGCAATTTGACTTTTATTATCACTAAAAAAGTGTTATTTATGTGGACAGAAAAAAGTGGAGTGGTTTTTGCTGTGAAGTTATATCCTGCTGGTGCAACAACAAACTCTCAAGATGGTGTTACAGATCTTTTTGGAAAATGTCTACCAGTGCTTGAAGAGATGGTTGAGCAGAATATACCTTTGCTGGTACATTGCCCAATCTTCTTTATTAGTTTTTCTTCTGCATCCTACATTCAAAACTTTTCCACTAGTATGCATCCAAGACATGAGGGTTGTATTCTACTCTTGGTGCATGCTTTGTTTTGCAATTTAAGAGAACTTAGGTCAGACAATTTGGTTTTTAGCTATACATTGCTTTGAGCTAAAATTACTACAAAATGAAGGCCCCTAAAGTTGGAATGAGCTGATTCCAATTTCGGAGGTCATTGAGTTAAAGTCTCAACTGGAATTTACCTTTTTCTATTTTTAGTTGGGAAAGAATGGAAATGTCTAATTCCAATTTTGGAGGTAATTTGTTTTGAAGTTAAATTGTAGTTGCACATAGTTTGTGCTGAATCTTGTAGTTGAATTAGTTTCTTGAGCTAGCAGCTCCATTTTCTTTAGTCAAGATGGCATTGATGATGATAGATTTTGTGTTCTTGAGATTAAAGGATTATCAATGTTGATGCCACTACCGAAAGGTTTTGTTGTTTAAAATGTTTTTAGTTGTTTCAAGTGTTATTCACCAATCTGGTGACAAGATATGATTTTCTATAACATGGGCACATATCTGATTTTTTCTGCAGGTGCATGGTGAAGTTACAGATTCTAATATTGATGTCTTTGACCGTGAAAAGGTCTTTATCAGCACTGTTTTGCAGCCTTTGATCAAAAGGCTTCCAAGTTTGAAGGTTGTTATGGAGCATATCACTACGAAGGATGCTGTTAGATTTGTTGAGTCTTGCAATAACGGTAAGCAATAACATAAATCTTTTTTCCACTAAATGTCCCACCATCATGCTTCTTGGATCATCATAGATCTAAGTTTATTTCTATATATTATTAGGTAATGTAGCAGCAACTGTTACTCCGCAGCACCTTCTCCTGAACAGAAATGCTCTCTTTGAAGGAGGACTACAACCACACAACTACTGCCTTCCAATACTCAAAAGAGAAACCCATAGTATGTCTCAGAGAGCTTTACAATAAATTGATATCTTTCCAAGCTCAACATCAAACTTATTCATTGTTGCTTAGAAAATTGGTACTTCTATGCCTTTAATATCCAAGTATTGGCTAGTAAACTTTGACTGGGTTGGTCTCAACAAGGCTTCACAGGTCATTTATTTGAACAAATTTTCAATTGAATTGTATCTTAGGTTTTAACTGTGCTCATTAATATTTTTGATTTTGTTGGACGTAAGATTTGTATTTTATCTTGCTCTAGTTATTGGAGAATAAAAAATATAGTACTTCTTTTTTTGGATTTTTGTTAGCTCATAAGCCCATTTCTTGTTTAGGACAGGCTATTGTTGCAGCAGTGACTAGCGGAAGTAAATTTTTTTTTCTTGGAACTGATAGTGCACCTCATGAGAAAAGTAGAAAAGAGCGCCCTTGTGGATGTGCTGGGATATTTAATGCCCCTGTTGCCCTAGCGTTGTATGCGAAAGTTTTTGAAGAGGTAAAAAAACTTTTGCTACTCATCACCAAGTGTTTGTATACTATTGAGAAAATCCTTTTGTTATTTATGGGTCACAAATGCAACTTAGTATTTAGTTGAGCTAGGTCAAGTTGAGCAATATTATGAACTCCCCCTTAAGTTCGATAATATTTTTGATTTTGAATTGTGGAAATGGCTTATCCATTAAATCAGATTGTGTTGGCTACATGCCTATCATTGAATCCATATTCGTCCCTTGCCAAACCATCAACTATGATGCCATGAAGAAAATAGTGAAGAAATCTATATTGAGCTTAACTATCTGTACATATGATTTCTATGATATATATACAAGAAATCTAGCTATAATTAAGGGATATTCTTACCTATCAAATCTCCCAATTATAGGGATAAATCTCTCAATTTTAGGAAGAGATCACTACAAATATTAATTCTAAACATATACACAAAACTAATCCAATCTAATTACTCTAGTCAACAACTAGGAGAGGCCATCCTTCGAGTTCGTCCTTGACTTGCATTGTTTGGGATTTGTTTGCCCTCATTAACGCATGTAAAGAGATTTTTGGCTTCTCTGATTCTTCCTCCTGAATTTCATCATGTTCCTCCACCACTTCAATCCAACACAGCCGTTTACACTTGTGCCCCATCACATACGGCTCATCGCAATTATAACGTATCCCTTTTTCTCGCCTCTCTACCATCTTCCCCTTGGTTAGCTTCCTTATGGTGGGGGAAGTCACACTTTCAGTGCTGCCCGCTACTGATTTTGCTGTTGAGGGCCCTTTACTAGACGTAGGGGCTGTTATGGATGAGCTAGCTGTCAGCTTGTAGGAGGGGCCAATTAATTTTACATGTTCCTCCTTGTGTCAAATTCATCTTCCTCTCATATTGACGGGCTAGGTTCATAGTTGCTCCTAGGTTGACCGATTACTGCATCTCTACATCAATTCAAAGATCTTCAATTAATCCCACCAAAAACAAACTTACTTGCATGTCTCAAGGTAACTTTGTACGCTGGGAAAGCAACAACTGAAACTGGCACCGGTATTCTTCCACTTTTCTTGTCTGTTTTAAATTTGCTAGGTCTCCTATTGGGTTAGCACTGAGGTGAGGACCAAACCTCGTAATGCTGTGATTCTTAAAAATTCTCCAATCCATATCTGGTTCCTTTTGTCTGAGTTGATAGACCCACAGTTGCGCTTCATCCATCAGATGGAATGCAGCTATCTGCATGATCTCCTCTGCACTAGTCTTTTGGGCCAAAAAGAACTGTTGACATCGATGGAGCCAGATTATGGGGTCTCCTGAACCATTGTAGGTGGGAAATTGCATCCTAGAGAATTTGGGCACAGTCCCTACTCCCAGAGTTCCTTTCTTGCTTCGATGATGGGGGTGCTCGAGCTGGCCATTCACCTCCTCCTGCACTGCTGAACATGTGCATAAGCTCCTTCATCTGCACCTGAATTCTCTCTTATCCTTCTTCTAGCGCTTGCATCCTCTGCTCACTGCTCTTGGAGGTTACTGCCTGTTTAGCAGCAGAGTTCCCTGATTCCTCCACGGACGCTGCCTCTTATACCAATCTGTTATGATCTCAAGTGCAGTATCTCGTCCACGGTCGGCTGATCGGGAGATCTCTCCAGTCTGCCTCCTTTCCTTTACGGATGTTGGTGCCCTTCTTTGACGAACCTATTTTTGAAGAAGATTGGCAGCCGGTTCTGTCAAAGGACAAGGTTGGCTAAAATCTAAGTTAACCTACACTTAACTAAGAATTTTAGTGATAATTTGCTGCTTGCTTTATTACCTAATGTAAGAGCCTTATATAGGCAATGAAACATAAATGTTCCACCTAAATTAAGACTCCTAGAAAGTTGTTTTTATTAACATAATTATAACAGAAACTAGTGCAGAAATAATAGGAAAATAAAAGAATCCTACTAAAAATAAATTACTCTCTAATACACTCCTAATAAAACACTCCTCTTTGCAAGCAGCTGCTACCCGCCTCCAATATCTGCCACCTCAGCCACGTTTTGTCCCACAAATGCATCCATATCACTTTACAACAGCATCAGCTTTATATGAATAATAGATTGACAAGTGAGCCTCGTAGTTGGGGAGAATAATTGATAGCACTGAAATAAAGGTTTGCAAAAATGACTTTTGATGATCTTGTAGAGGAATTGAAGGATTGAAGGCAAATTTGTACCGTGAAAGAGTATTGAGCTTTGTTTGATTTTCACTCTCATAAGTCGATAATTCCCTAGCCTTACTTAATGAGCTCCTTTTTGAAATGGCATTATGAGATAGAATATTCAGTAAAGTTGTTAAATCTTGGGAATTTACAAGCCTATGAATTGGTGCAGTGTTATGGAATTCCTAGAAAATAACACAAAAACTGTAGTTTCTTATCATAATATTCAATAATTGTTAGCATTCGTAGTGGAAATCAAACATTGGTCTTACTATTTAATTCAGACTATTGTGCAGATTGATAGGAGTTTGAAGTAGACAACCTGTTTTCAGCAAAATTGGTAAGTTGTTAGGTTTTGACTTTAAAGTCAGATAAAGAAAGGGTAGTCAAGATTGGGGAGTGGTGAAGAATATGCTATGATAGTTTCAAGCATACACACTAATTTGTTGAAGTTAAACAGTGCTGGAAGGGTCTTGTAGTTCAAGATATATAGAAGAAAGTTGCTTGGTGCTGTTTATAACTGGTATAATGAGCTGTTAACTTGGGAAGGGATATAGGTGGTCGGGTATGATCCAATGCTGAGGTCTAAGATCATAACTCAAATTAGAGTTCAGTTGGAGGGCGTTTTGGGTTCTTGGGAAGTTATAGAAGGTTGCAAGCTTACTTTGAGTGGAAGAATATTCCTAAACGTGTTAGAGAATTCTTAAGGAAGTGTGATGTTTGCCAAAAAAAGGGGTATCTCATTTGTTTTCTCTTGGATTGTTGCAGTCCTTGAAGAACTTATCAGCAATTCTGGACTGAACTGAGTATGATTCTCACTGGACTTCCAAATTCTGGGGGCAAGTCAGTGACACTCAAAATAGTGTGACAGCTTATTTTATAGCACTTGCTCATCCTCACTTAGCTAGGGTAGTGGCTCAGAAGTTTATGGAACATGTCTACAAGTTGCATGGTATGCCACACACTATTATCAATGATACAGATCCAATCTTCAGTGTCTTTTGGTAGGATCTCTTTAGAATTCAGGGAATCGCTTTACACACATCTATCACCTATAGAAGTGGTTAATAAGACTGTGGAAACTTACCTCAAATGCGTAGCCAGTGATTTTCCTAAGCAGTGGGTGAGATGGGTTGTCCTTAGTTTGGTTAGTTCCCTATTCTTTCTTTTATCGAAATTTGTAGTATCAAAGGTTCAATAGGTAATGGAAGGAAAACCTGTTTCATGAATTGGAACCAATTTCCAACAACACGAGGTAGAATTGAATAGTGGTTACTCCCTGCCTAGTAACTCCCTTGAGTTGGACGGTGGGAGAATCAAGATTGAATTTATTTAGGATAAGTTTGTTGTAGAAGATTATTTGGATTGATTAGGGTGGTTTTGGAGAATTATTTTGAAGACAAACCCATGATAGAATACCAAAATGTGGGCACGGCACTTCCATGGTGGAAGAGAAGCCTAAAATTGGCTATTAGAAACACATGAAGATGAACCTAGAAAGGAAACTTTTAGCGAGTGAAAATCATGTTTCATGATATGGTGTTAAAAAGCTATATAGTAGCAATTGCCAGGCCGATTTAGCATTGGACTTGCTTATTCAAGATACTGAAGAAATTATCTACGGACTGCCACAACTAGCAAGATTAACCATGGTCCAATCAATGCTGAAAAGAGCTATAGAAGCAAGTGTATGGTGATATAGAAGGGACAAAACTAGATTGATTCATCAGGAATTAAATGTGGTAATAATTCACAAGCTCAACCGTTTACTTGTAGAGAGGACTATGTTTTTTTAGCTTGCCTGTATTTGGCCAAAGTTGAGGAAGAATTAGAGCCAGTTTATGATGAGTATAGACAGGAGAGAATATTGAAGTTACATCTGGTAGACTAAGAGTTCTTGATGGTTAAAAGACTACTAAGACGATTAATGACGATGCAAAGGATTTTGCTCCTGCACCTGAGTACATATTAGAGATTCGTGATCCTCCTACAAGTTTCAAGGAATATAAAATCCCAAACTCGGCAAATAGAAATGTTACTTCTGATATTTACCATCCATGCAGGGTTAATGTTGCTGTCCAAAAATAGCTCCACAGACTAGCCTTCGAGAGGTTTTATTTAAACTCTACTTCTCTTTCTATGCTTCCGCAACAATCACCCTAGTGCTATCCAAATTTGTTGAACAGTAGCTGCCCCCTAAACCGTTCTTTACATAACCATATTTGCTGACGGCCACCATCGAAGGAAAATGGATCTTTGATTTGATACATATAAGCTTCTGTTTACCGTTTATCTCGAGCTGCTTTTCTCCTATCCTCATCATTGACTTCTGACTTAAGTATGCTATCTTAACAGAATCTCAGTTATTGTTTGCTCCCTGCAGGCTGGGGCTCTTGACAAACTAGAAGCGTTCACAAGCTTCAATGGACCAGATTTCTATGGGCTTCCAAGGAACACATCAAAGATTAAACTCACAAAATCACCATGGAACGTGCCAGAGTCTTTCTCATTTTCATTCGGAGACATCATTCCAATGTTTGCTGGCCAGACACTTGAGTGGCAGCCCTCTTCTATTTAATCTCCATTTTATGAGCTGGCTTCAACGTCTTACGTAAACTGGGTTGTGGATTCAATTTCTTATTTTCATTTTCCCTTTAAAAGGGATAATTATATGTTGTTTCATTTAAACTTTGAACTGTATTTTTGGATGTGGAAGGCCCTGCACTTCCTCTTGAAAAAGATGGTGCTCACCATGGATTGTGGGAGTTTCCAAAAACATGAGAAAAAAAGGATATTTCGATTAATTTTTTTTGTTAAATCTAATTATATTTTCACTTTATAGTTAACTGGTAAATCCATTTACAATTATAATAATTTATTTATATCTATATATTTTTCAAGTCTAAATAATCAGTGTCAAAACCGCAAAGGGTAAGTCAAAGCCATTCAAGTAAACTGACCTTCCTAGCCAAAGCTTAGTGAAAGTATCAGGGAAACAAAATTACTACCTGCTAATATCCTCTCATTATGCTATGATAATTGGAAAGTTAATCGCCCCCTTTTCTTCACACATTCCATTGATTTGTCATTCGTTCACTTAGTTGAGTTCTCATGCCTGTGGCAAGAAAAGTTTTACTAATCTAGCTGTGCAGGTTGGTGGTCATGTATATTGATAACGCAAAGTTTGACAACATTACAATGACAAGGAGATCAATCCTAACCCCCATAGCAAAACGCAGTCTTTAATATTTCAGCACCAACACACGTCTAAAACACTAGACTCTACAAAATTTCATAATATTTTCATTCTTTGTCTGACTGTGGACTGCATATCATATGCCACTAGTAGCTCTCTGACCCAATTAACATTAAAGTAATCTCTAGGAAAATTGATAAAGGGACTATGTCTCTTAAGGAGTTTGTAAGTTCCTGTAAGAGAGCTGTATTATGCTTGGCTCTCCTTTGAAAGGCTCTGTCATTGTTTTGTTTTCAAAGTTGATAAAACAGCATTCCTTAGAGATAATCTGAATACTACTTAGTCCCACTTACCCAGAATCTGAGATTTGCATGAACAATTCGCAAGTTCTTGGCATGTAAAGGGGGAAGTTGGTATGTTGCAAATTTGAATGACTCCCCTCCAAATAAATTCATAGGTGTTTAATCTTCTCATCTTCTATGTTATATAGGAATCTGACCTTTGGACTTGAAGACCTCTTTAAGCGCTTCTAAAAGTCACTAGAAAATTTACCATACGAGTTCAAGGTTCACAAAACACTATATTGCTCATCAGTGGTGAATTGAATGCATAGAATTAAATGGATAAGAGGACTACTAGGTAAGGTTTTGATGCAATTTACTTTTACTGTTAATGCTTCTCGACTGTGGTATTGCTTGAAATCATGCTGTGCAGAACACCAAGTTTAGAGATGTCTCTAAGAGGTCCAGGATCAATCCATTAATTAAATTAGAAGTTTATGGTTTCCCCATTCCCAATCCTATACCTGATTAACCCTTTTAGTAATTCCTTAAATTTGAGTTGCAATATGGTTAATGATGCATTAGTTTTGAGAGTGAAATTCCAAAAATTGTCATGCGCTAAGTAGTAAGCATAAACCATCTTATCCAAGGAGTTCTTTTTTTTTTTGTCATGTATCAACCTCTAAAGCCTTCTAGTCAAAGCAACTTATTATTAAGGCCGATAGAGGTAATGTCTAATCCCCCTAGGCATATTTCTTTTTAATTAACTTTGGAAATAACTTTTTTGTTAGAAACTTCTAATGATAAAAATATTTTCATCACCTACTCCAATGAAGTAATTATAGAAGTAGGGATTAAAAGATGTAAAGATCAATACATGTGTAGATTTTTTATCAAAGTTGGACTCTTTCAGCGTGAGATTAACAAATGTGTTTCTAGCCTGAAAACCTTCTTTAAATTTTTTTCTATAAGAGGAAAATAATTAGTATGAGTGTCTTCTTGAGGTAATGGGATGCCTAAATAAGTGATTTTAGGCTTTATGGTTTTCAATCTTTAAATGGATGAGAACTAGGCCTCCAAATGATTAGCACTCAAAGACAAAAGGCAGTTTGTTCTTTCTTAATTGATGGCAAGATTAGAGGTGAATAACTTCACTGTTGTCAGTAAAGCACTCATTGAATTAGCATTAGCATCGGGGAAAAGTAAAAAGTCATTTGCAAACAACAAGCTACTAATCCTTAGTTTCTTACACTTATTTGTGGAACTTAAAGTTTTTTCATGGTTAATAGTTAGCTTTGTTAGTCTTGTTAGTACCTCCATTCCTAAAACAAAGAGGTGAGGAGATCAAGGATCTCCTTGCTTCAATCCTCTTACTACTTTAAATAGCCTAGCAAACTCCCTATTGATCAAAACACTATAAGACATTAAGTTTATATGTTGTTTTACCGAAATAACAAAAATTTCAGGGAATCTAAATGCTTTTATTATGCTCCATTCTTTTGAGTTAAATGCTTTGTGTATATCAATTTTCAATGAACAATTTTTGAAGATGCTTCCTAAAGTGGCCCTTAAAGAGATTTTGAGCTAAAAGAATATTGTCCCTAATTTGTCTATTCTTTAAAAAGGCATCTTAAGAGGAATCTATAATGTCTGGGAGCACAATCTTGAGTCTATTTACAGTTAGCTTAGATATGACTTTATATATTGTGTTATAACAAGATATGGGTCTTTAGTCTTTAAAGGAAAAGGGGATTGATACTTTGGGATAAGGCATATGAAACTTTTGTTAGCTTCCTTGAGCATTTTACCTTACGAGTGAAGAATTCTCTAACAACTTCAGTCACTATATTCATAATCATAGGCTATGGGTTTTGATAGAAAAAGCCATTTATACCATCAGGTCTGGGTTCCTTATTGAGATTGAGTGCATACATTATTTCCTATACTTCCCTACTCGTGAGAGGCTTAGTTAGTTATTCCATGTCATAAGTAGAAACATACTTACCAACTATAGAGTGAATAATAGGCACTGAAGAGGATGTATTTAAGGATGTTCTAAGTGTCTAGAAGAAATAATTGAAAGCTTCTTCTAGTAGGTTTTATTACGTCTAAAACTTTTATCCCTAGATCACTACTAAGAGAGTAGTTCTTGTCAGTATTCTTCATTAATATCCCAACTAATGGTAAAAGAAATTATTTTGTCTCCATCGTTCATCTATATTACTTGAGCTCTTTTTCTCCATAATGAATGATTGAAGATAACATTTTGAGTATAATTCAGTAAAGCATCTTTCTACTCATCTTGTAAAGCCTAATTAGTAGGTTAATTTTCTTTACATTCTAGATAGTCATTGCCTAGCTATAGTTGCTACAAGGTAAGTGTCTCCAATTTTCCTCTTGTTAAGTTCTTTAAGCTCCTCCTTTATTCTTAAAAATTTTCTTTTGTATATATAAAGCTTATGCACTTTAATATCCCAATTTATTCCTCTAGAAATAGCTTCATAAAATTCATCTAATTAAGCTAAAATATTATTGAATCTAAAAGGATGCCCGATTTTTAGAGAGTTTTGTAAATTTTGAATCATAATTTAAGTGTGATTAGAAATCATCGGGTTGTGGAATAAGGCGGTGCTATTGGGAAATACGGAGAATTATAGTTCATTCCTTAGAGCTTTATCCATCTCTTTTCTAAAAAACTATCCATATTTTTGTTTATTACACTAAGTGTAAAAGGATCCCTCAAACTTAATATTAGTCTTTGTTTAATCGCTAGAAATGGTTTCTTAAACAAAAGTTGCCTTCAGCCTTAATAGGATGGAACATGCTATTAAAGTCTCCAAGTGTGATCTATGACATGTTCATAGAGGCTCCTAAATCTTTTAAATTGTTGCACAAAATATTCCTATAGAAGGTATGATAATTGGAATAAACATAGGTAATCTGGAAGGCTATAGTCCCCTGATTCAGTCTAGTTGTAAGATGAATAAACTAATCTTCAACTATTGAATTTAAAACTTCATTCCTATCTTGATTGTAAACAATCATTATTCTATTATAAGAATGATTTTGATGTTTGCTTATCAATTGCTAATGCTTTGTGAATAGATTCAAACTCTTGCATCTATCTTCTTTTAGTTGGTTTTCAAAAATTTCAACCATAAAATGTTTGACAACTTCAAATTTTTTTTATAAAGCTAATTGTTTTTTAGGGAAATCTAACCCTCCAATGTTCTATGCTAAAATCATCGTATATATTTTTATTGGATCTCCTTTTGATCATCAACTTAAAATCATTTCTAGAGTTAGGCTCTTGACTCTCTTCGTCTTCAACTTGTTAACTTGCTTCTTCTATTTTGGAATTAAATTCTAACAACAATAATAACAATAAAACTACTGAGAGGTTTAAAAATACGTAGTCTTACTTTTAACTAGTAGAGACGTTGCTTCCAATAAACTCATAAGAAAAAAGGTTTTTGAAAATAGTTGAAAGAAGACAACTGATAAATACATAGACAAATAACCGCTTAAGTGAAAATAAAAATAAAAATAAGAAAGAAACCAAAATAAAAATAAAGATAAAAGTAATTAAATAAATATACAAATAAGTAAATAAAACAAACAAGCAAACAAATAAATAAATAAAACAACAAACAATTAAAAAACAAAATAAATAAATGAAATAACTAAAAAAGTAAGTGCTACAAACAAGAGTATTTAGGCTAACTATAAGACACAAAAATCAAAGAAAAACATTTAAAAGGCCATTAAAAAGAGAATTATCTCTCTATGTAGGGTCCTCTATCTGTATCCTCGTTTGCTAAATTTTCTATTAAGGACCAAGTCCTTGGTAGGTTCTAATAGGGCCATTTCTTTATTATTCACTACCCATAATTCTTCTTGGGTCTTCCTCTTCTTCTCTTATAGTTCCTAAGTACATTCTTCTCCTTTCTTCTCACTAAGGCATCAAGATACTCCTCTTAACATATTTGAAGCAAGGTTTTCACCCAAAGAGTATCTTTCATATTATAATTAACAGTCCAAAATAGACCGAATACAATTAAAATGCCTTATTTGCAAATGGACAAAACATGTACAATATGTCAAATCCATGTGGAAACAAGAGATCATCTCTTCTTTACAGGTCCTTACAACAATAATGAATATGGTTCTATATCTAGTAGATGTATATGGCAAAATCCTGGGAATATTATCACAGAGATTGTACAAAAATTGTCCAATTACTCAACCACCACAAGCCCAAATAGACAGATTCATAGTCAATCCTTAGGACTCTTATGTATATGGGTTGTGAAAGCAAAGGAACCCTAGATGATTTGGTGGAACCAACTCGCCTAAAGATGTTCTTGCATCTGAAATCCTAAGAGAACTCAAAGAGCTTATCCTATTGAAAAACCTCAACCAGACATGCAACAGAATTATTCTAGCCTCTGAATGTACAACTTGAGGCTAAGTATAGGATATATTCAACACAAGCGCATGTAAGATAAGGAGAGAATAGAGACATAAGGAAAGTAAAAGAAAGTGGAAATTGCTTTAGTGAGAATCTATATGCAAGGTGAAGAATGAAAATTTAGTTCAAGAAGAATCTGCTATAGTACCTGATCTGAGATCCGCCTCCTTCCCCCAGAGGTAGGCAATATCCAGAGTCAGGAGATCTCTACGTGAACCTCAAGATTAAGTCTGGCTTAAAGAGATATGAAAATAGAATAGAGGAAGAAGGAGCAAGGAAAGAAGCATTAGACAGAATCTTCTCACCTATGATTGTTTGTTGCGAGACAAGGTGTCCACTGCCACTGATGATTCCAATCCTAATTAGGGAAGATTATGAGCATCATGTTACAGATGAGGGGGAGCTTTTACCGTTTTTATTTGAAACCTTCTTTAAATCTTGAAACGTTGTCGTCTTCTATAATGTGGTGTCTTGGATATGTTGTTATGTGATACTTTCTGCTGTGCTTAACAACTGTATATGTTACGGTGTCGTTTTTTTCTTGGGACAGTATAAATCTCCTTAAGCTATATTTTTGACTCTTTTCGTTATTTTCAATACATAAGTTTATTTTTTCAAAAATGTTATCTTTTGCCACTTCATTTCTAACCTTATTTCTTTTGTTAATATAATATACTCTGAAACTTTAGCAACCTCCTTATCCTTTAATGTATTTGAGGGATCTATATTGAGAGAGTCCATGAAGTCTCTTTTTCCTTATCATTCATCCTTAGTTTAGAAGAAGGATCAAACATTATAGCAATTGTCAGAGTAGGACTTAATAACCTTCATGCTGTTTACCTATTTATCAGGTCCCTTGGCTTATGAATTCCTGTTGCCCTTCTTAATATCACCAAGCTCATCAAGATAAATGTTCATGAGTTCCTATAACTCACTTATGGAAAATTTTCTTCCTATTAGTTGTCAAAATTTGGTTGGTTTGGGCTAATCAAGTCTCCAAGTGTAAGTTACAAAGACTAAGTCTTTAAGTAAGGAAGCATTCTCGTTGATTCATATAAGAGAGATATGCTCAAGCAATGGTTTTTATTTGTCGATTAATAAACAAACACACATATATAACTAACCTTTTTACACTACTTATAGCTTTATCTAAACAAAGAGGCTTGCCCAAGTAACTAGTTAGGTGACTGATTCCTTATATGGTCTAATATTTTAGTGGAATATCATGAATGTTGATCCATATAGGGACTTTCTTCATTTTGATCATATGGATTTGTTATAAGTGTATATTTACATATATTTTATGTGTGACTACTGCATGGAAAGTACATGTGAACTAGGTTTTTCATTTTAATGTTGCATGATTGTGTATATGTTATGCTTGTTTTAGGTATTTTGATGTTGCATGTGGCTAAGTTAGTGTTTAATTATGTTCTAGTATATTGTACATACATTTTGTGTAAGTTGCTGTGTTAACCTTACCATTGCATTCAATATGTGCATGCATAAGCCTCATTGTGTAGCATCTCATTTCTGCAAGACCCGAACCTAACATCGATGGGTGATATTCGAATCCGTGTCCCGCGAAAGTGGCATGCTAGAGCACTCAATCACTCAAATTTCAGTACAAATTTATTTTTTTTGAAATCACAAACATGAAGTGCGGAAATCTATAACCAAATTGGGCTCACTTTATTTCATAGACATTTCCAATCATAGCAATATAATCATTAAAAAATTCAATAGCCATTTAGGCTCGTTACAAATACAAAATACTTGTCAAATTTTCATTACAAGAACCATATACAAACGTTTCCGATTTGGAAATTTATTTCAAAACAGAAATATTCAGATACACAAGTTACAATAATTACCGAAGACTTCATTTGATACAAAAATAAAGGAAAGACTATTGCAGATGCCAAATGATCCCGACCTCTATCTTTTACTTGTATGTTATAGGAATACTCCCGTTTGCCTAGCGGGGTATTCTTCTGAGTCCTAAAAAATATTTGCAAATTTTAGGTGAATTTTGCGAACTCAATGAGTGACTATCATTGATGGCTCACCCAGTCACATAACACATAACTCACATTTCACATTATTGCACATTTCACATTCAATTTCACACTTCACATCCAATACACTAAATCATTCATTTTATGCATATGCAATGCATATGAGACTCACTTTTTATTTGTTATTTTGTTGTGATTGAGTGCCTAAACTGTCCCATATAGGACTCATTGATAACTGTCTCTTATCCGCTTGGGAAATATAGGACTCATTAAATGTTGAGCCTGAGGCTCTTAATCACTCGTTGAGCTTTAAGCTCTGATCGTTGTCTATTCTGGTCACAACTGCCATTATATTTCATGCATTCATGCAATGGAATGCATCAATCACATTTGCATGTTCCCATTCAATCCCATTCCCATATCATCGAACCTTCTGTCTGGAATCAACAATCAAGACGCATTCATATCGACATTTAGTAGTCAATTAATACAAAAATCAACAAAACAAAACGGACAATAAAATGAGACCATCTAGGTTTACTCACAATACGCTCCAGTTTAGCATTTGCTTCTAAATTTTGGAAATGTCCGAATGCGAATGTTCTAACCTGCACAGTTCATTTATGCAATACACATTTTACACACGTTACAACTTTGCACAATTATAATTGTTCAATATTGCACATGTATGAAATGAATTATTTACAATGCATGTTCATAACAATCCCGAGCATCCTTCCTTTAATTTCATTACAAAATCATTCCCATTTCAAGATTCATCTAAGTATAATTTATACTTAGGTTTATGCCTCACTAAAACCATTTAGATCTTCATTCCTTTCTCATTGACTCACTTCAGAATTTTTTTCCAAGTCACACTTTCGAGTCTACTATTCACATTCAATCAGAAAGTGAAAATGATGTAATTTGGTCATACTCTCTTCTATAAAAGTGTTCCTCTATGTCTTATCTTTCCATTGACACCAAAAGCACTCAATTTGGTTTAGTAATTTAGAAGATATGCCACAAACATTATCGGGTTGTTCACATTCAATAACAGTGTACTATGTACAACTTCCATCCAGAAATTCAATATCTTATAGGATGAATCATAATTCGACTTCTAAGATACTTTGTAGGCCTATATCTCAAGTTTACTTCAAAGTAAAAACCATCTTATTTGGAATTTTATAGATCAAGATATTATCAAAATACTGGAGCATGTTCAGTAAAATATTCAGTTCATGCTCTTCCAACCGATACCCTTACTTTGTTTCAGTCAATCTTTTTCAAATTAATACCAAAAGCTATAAATTTTTGTGGAGAGATAGAGGAATGTGTTAGGAATCCAATGCTTTAAAAATCAGGTCATTTGGAGGTCAGACGAAAAAGTTATGACCAAAAGAGTGAGAGGTGTTTAGGTCTGGAGGAAAGCTACGGAGTCGAGATTGAGACGCGACGCAGGCGCTCGTCGTGATCGCGTTATCTTCTCTTCCTCTGACCTGTTTTGGTACAAGGGCATAAATTTCACTACAAATATCGAATTAAGGTCATTCAAAGACCATTTTAAAGAGGATTTCTAGGCCTACAAATTTTATGAGACCTTAAAAACAAAATTTTCCTCTAAATGAGTCAAAATTTCAAACCAATGCAGCTGTCCCAAATATCCCTCTGATACAGCATTACAAAATTATAAAGGTCATATTTCTCTACTCCAATGTCCAAAAATTCCATACTTTATATCAATGAAAAGCTTAAAGAAAGCTTTACATCAATTTATGAATTATTAATCATCATATATACAAAAACAAGACATTATCATAAACATTTCATCACTCATAACTCATACATATAAATTTCATGACCAATTCATCAATATCAAATTACTCTTCATATTGGTTTCCTTTACAATACCTATAATGATTAAAGCATAACTTACTTGATTTAGTTCCAAGATTCTTCACAACCCTAGCTTCCTTCTCTCACATGTGCATCATCATTCAAGGGTGTTAGGGTTAGGTCTTTAGTAAGAAATAAAGAAAATAGAATGGCTAGTGATTGAAGAAAGCAAGGTTCAACTTGTGGCTTGGAGAAGAGAGTGT
>JANIJH010000009.1:4437968-4448361 GCA_024520975.1 Erythroxylum areolatum | reverse complement strand
TATTGTAACATATAACTTTCATACTTGTGACGAAATATGTTAGACAATATGATCACTGATGTAAATTTCTTTTACTAATAATGCAATTCTATTGTTGAATTGATAGTTTTATTTGTGACAGTAATAAACACATTAGTGACAATATTTTTCTAAGAACAATTTTTCATTTTTATGACAAAATGATGTTGACACTTTTTCCTTAAAATATTAGTGACCAAGAAGTAATGGACACTGATAAAAAAGCATGAGTGACAAATATTTTGTCACTATTTTCAATTATTTTAGTGGCAATAATTTTTTCACAATAAAATGAAGTGTTGTTACGACTTTATTTGTCACTACTTTATATTATTTGTATCAACAAATTTGTCATAAATATGTAAAGTTATTGTGACCATACAGTTTTGTCACACATTCCATAGGTTTTAGTGTCGGTACTTTCGTCACAATAAAATGAAGTACTATTACGACTTAATTTGTCACTACTCTATATTATTTGTGACGATAAACTTATCATAAATATGTAAAGTTACTGTGACTATATAGTTTTGTCACATATTCCACAATTTTTGGTGTCGAAACTTTTGTCACAAAAGTGTTGCATAATTGTGACAATTTTTTAAATTAGTCACTATTTCATTAGTGACGGAGGTATTTGTGACGGGAGGTGACGACTTCAAAGATTGGACACTATTAATAATAGTGACAAATATTACTGCTTTTAGTGACAACTTTTACCTTCACTAAAAATACAATTTCTTGTAATGAATATTTTGTATGATTAGTTATTCCCAACTTATTTTTAACCAAACACAAGCTTAACAAATAAATCAGGAATACGGATGGAATAGAATAGCTTTTTTCCGTCAAAGCAAATAGGCCATTATAAGTGAGATAGTTATGTTTGGTTCACCTTTCCTTGCTTCTTCTTCTTCTTCATCTGATTACTTTCATCTTTTCTTAGGTCAAGTTTACTGATGAGATTTCTCTGTCGCTAGATATTGCCTTCTTTTGGGGAAATGGAGAATGGTCTGTGATCAGGTTTCTTCTTTTCTGGTCTTGATCTATAATTACTGTCTACACTAGATTCTCCCTTAAACGATTTTCTCTTCCTCTTTCTTTCCTTATGTTCTTGTCCTTTGTTTTCCTTGCATGCTCTTTTTGTTGAATCGCTTAGCCTCATGCACATTTAGAGAAGCTCGGATATTTCTGTTACATGCTTGGTTAAGATGTTTTAGAAGTATAAGCTCTCTGAGTTCTCGACTTATTTCAGATGCAAGAATCTCTTTGGGTGATTTGATACCTCCAAATTGTTTGAAGTTCCTTTGCTTCCATACCACGTATATACAAAGCCCTAAGGATAGGATATGGATCTGTATATCTGGCTTCCTAGGGTTTGAGTGATTGGCCAATTTTGGTACTATCTCTGTGATTGTATTCCCTAGATTTAGTCTTAGGCATCTGCTTGATATAGACCCCCATACATAGTTGCTATAAAGACACGTGAAGAATAGATGGTCTCTTGTTTCCATATGGATCTGGCATAATGAGCATGTTTCTATTTGCAAATATGACATTTTGTCTGATGTATTTAGTCTATTTTAGATTGCTAGTGATGATATAAAGGATACTCTTGGGGGTAGAACCTTGCGCCAAATAATTCTATGTCATTCCACCTTTTGTTTCCTACTTTTTAGCATATCTTTAGTGGTACCATTGGTAAGTTTATGGATAGGTTGGTTTTGCTAGTATAATGTATCTCCTTATTTGAGAAAATAAGAGTGAAGCCATTTGACCCAAAGGGAATTTTTATCCATGAGAATCCACCATAATCTCTTCAGTATTAATGACTAATTTGTGATCTTGATAGGGGTTATATTTAACCCTCCTTCATCCTTAGGAAAGTAGATATCAACCCATTTCACTTTAGCTGCCCCTTTGTTCTCGTTTGGATGATTCCATAGAAATTTGTTTAGGATTCTTTTTATCGTCTCAATGATTCCTTAAGAAAGAAATATGTGAGGACTCCAATAAATATGGAGAGAATTCAGTACTAATTTTATGAGTTGTACTTTTCCTGCATAGGAAAAAGAGTTGTTTACCCAAAAACTAATTCTTTTCTTAATTTTCTCTAGAAGTGGTATACATTTTACATACGTAAGTCTTTTAGTTGAGAGTGGTAGTCCAAGATACAGTAGAGGAGCATGTTTGAGTGGCATTCCTGTTGATTGAGAGATGAGAGGTCCCAAAGTAGTAGCTTTCATAGATAGTAGGAAATGGCTCTTTGTTGGATTGAATTGTCGACTTGGGAAGTATTTAAATTTTTTAAGAGCTTCCATATAACTTGTATGGAGTCCATTGTGGCCTGCAAAATAAAAGTAGATCGTCTGCAAAATATAGGTTAGTCAAACCAATGTTCTTACAGTTTGCATGGTATTTGACTTTTGGATTTTGAGCACTTCTTGCTTGATAAGAGAATCGAGAGTCTCCATACACACAATGAAGAGGTAAGAGGACAAGGGGTCTCTTTGTCTTAGACCTCTTACTGCCTTGAATTATGTGGTAGGAGTTCCATTGATCAAGATAGCCAAGGACGAGGATGAAATACATTCTTTGTTCCACTTGATAAATTTAGAAGGAAATCCATAGGCTGTCAATAATGTCCATAGCAAAACCCAACTCACGTTGTCATATGCTTTTTGAAAATCAACGTTCATTATACAATTTGGAGAATAGTTCAATCTAGAATAGCTTTTCAAGAGTTCTTGTACAATAAAGATGTTGTCTCCTATATCTCTACCTTATAGGAACACACCTTGGTTTTTAATGATCTACTTCTCTAAAAGCTTTCTGATAGAAATACCCATTAAAGCCATCAAGTCTAGGGGCTTTAAATGCTTCCATGTTAAATACTGCAGCTTCAATTTCTGTATTTTCTATTGATTTTGTAAGAAGATCTGAATCAACTGGTGTGATTTGTTTAAGGGATAAGGATATGAGTTCTTCAACTATTACAGTAGCATTGTTTGCAGTACCTAGAAGGTCTATAAAGAACTTTATTGCCTCCTCTTGGATTTCCTGTTGTGTCTGTAGCATTGCACCATTGTTGGATGTTATAGGCAGGATCTTATTCCAATTCCTCCTTGCTAGAATTGAGTTGAAAAGGAATTTAGTACAATTATCCCCCTCTTTTAGCCACTATACTCTAGCTCTTTATTGCAAAAGGGAACTATGGTTGTGAGTAGCCTCCAAGAACTGTGATAGCTTTTGTTTTCTCTTTCAAGTAACACTAGATCTGTCGAGTGAGTAGCTAGGTTAGCTTGCATAGCCTAGAGTTTAAGGAAGTAGTTGTAGGTTTATGAGCAGAGTTAAGAATCTTCATTTCTTGTTTGATCGCTTCTAGTTTTTACACACAACATAATTGCTTGGTCCCATTGCATTTATGCTCCTCACCTTTGTTACAAGCCTCGTAAAATCCTGGGAAATTCACCAGAAAATTGTTAAATAAAAAAGGATAGTGTTTGAACCATTTTTGGAACCAGTTGTCCACTAGAAGGGGCGTATGGTTCAAAAAGAGAGGCTTTTTAAAGTCAGTAAAGCTATCAAGGAAGGTCTTGAGCCACAAGACATTTATTAAAGCCCGATCTAGATTTTTCCTTATATGCCAATCTGATGATTGTTTGATGGACCATGTATAGGAATGTCCCACATACTTAAGATCAGTTACCCCTATCTCTTTATCCATATCTTTCAAATCTAATGTATCGTTTTTTAAATTGCAATGTCCTTGTGCCTTTGATGGGTATAATATGGAGTTAAAGTCTCCACATATTAGTCAAGGTATGGATATAGTGTTATTGAGGGCTTTAAGGTTATTCCATAGTTCCCTCCTCTAGAATCAAAGGTTGCTTGCATAGATTAATGAAACATTGATCTGCATGTGATCCTTCAAAAAAGATAACTTTATATGCATAGCTACCTTGAGTTCATCGTCCCTATAGCAAATAATTATTCTTCCAAAAGCATGATGTTGGTGATTGGTTATCATGAATCCGAAAACATTCAATTTGGCCAGATTTTCCCTTCTAATTTTAGTTTCTAGTAATCCAATGATGAGAGGTTTCTTTCGCAAAACAAAGTCCCTTAAAGCTGACATTTTAATAGGACAATTTATTCCTCGTACATTCCATACTATAAGGGTCATGGTTAAAAGGTTTGGCTTATGGAGCCTTTCCTTTTACCCCTCTTGGATCTCCTTCTCTCCATTGTATGGAATTCGACATTTCCTATAGATTCTCTAGGTACAGTATAACCTTTAGGAGTTTCAAGGATGTGAGATTGCATATAATTAGTTTTGACTCACCATTGATTCTCCTTTCACTCGTGGAGTATTGGTTAGTGTAGCTTGAGCTTCCTTGATTTCTATTTAAGATATAAGTATTGTATTTGCTATTTGTCGTACTTCCTCCTCCATGTTGCATGTTGCACTGAGCTCCTTAGATATTTGCCTATGTATTATTTGTCAGTTTTCCATTAGCTCACTATTCTGTCTCTCATTATCCTCAAGTGGTATATACTCACCTATTATTGGTACTATTGCCTCTTTAGGTATCACGGGAAGAGAATTTTTTGATGATTCCAAATGTGATGCTTCTTCGGCTATCTCCATAGGCTCCTCATAACTCCATGTTTTGAAGATCCTTCTTGTGGCCTTACAAGTTTTTGTTGGATAAGTGGAAGGTAGTTTCCAATGGTAAGAAATTTTAACTATGTCTTCTTTTAGTGTATCTTCCTCTCCTAACCTCATTATTGAAATTTCTTCAAGGAGTTCTTTGGAAGTGTCCATACTAATACATATCCTGGAAAAACTAACACGTTTCCATTACAAATCAACATACACATTACTAACTTAAAACAAAATACAAAGGGATGTTCAATGTTGATATGCCTATAAAACTATCCAAATTGTTCACTAACTTAGTACATAAGTCTTTACATATCTTGGAGTTTTCAGATGCCTTGCAAGGATTTCTAACCATCTCGTTTTGTTCCTAAGGAGGGAATAATGGAGTGAGCTACACAGCTCAGTAGCTAATATATTTATAGCCATTAGCAATTGACCACAAATTCAAGCATATGTACATGTATATCTAGCAATTCAAGCATTCTCAATCTATTCTAGCAATTTAAACATTAATCAATTTAGCTCCAAACTCATGACACTCAAATGTATCATACTTGACAATTCAAAGATGCAATGCATAAACAAATGACTCGAGAGTCCATGGAACAAAATGGAGAAACCAAAGTTTACACTATGCTCAGGATCTGGTGGCCTTAAGCAGGTAGCCGGGAGAAGGCTATAGGTCAACGTGCACGTGACTAATGAAACGAATTCCTCTCTTGCCTAGTCACAAGCAAATTTATGCTTAATTTAATCGTATGCTCATACTTTCATGCTTTTTCTTCTTTTCATTTAATTCAAAAGGTTATAACCTCTTTCAAGGTATAACATAATCGCAATGCATCATGCATTTCCAATCAAGTCATAACAATTCAATTTCAAGCAATCAACATACACACACATAGGTAAGAATTTGTTCAATTACTTAATAACTATAAATAAATTTTCCACCTAATTTTCTCAAAAATCTAACTCAAGTTTGTCTTTCCTCTTACTATTGGGTAGAATTTTCTTGGTTTCCTAAAACAACCAAGATTCCATTCAAAACAACATTCTAAAAATTTCATAAACTTCAAATCACAAAAATTGCAATAAACACAAATTAAGCTCAAACTTAACCTACCCATAATCCATCTAGGTTAGAAAATTCAATACCTAGTTTAGAAACCCTAAAATCAATTGGGTTCTTTTAATTCATCTTCTTCCAACACAAACCTTTCATTCTCTACAAAAAACCCCTCTCTCTCTAACTCCTTCTATAACAAAGCAAGAAGAAAAAGATGAACTTACCTTGACAAGATGATTTCCTCTTCTTTTTCCTTCTTCTTTATTTCTTTCTCATGATTTTCTCTCCTTCTTCCCTGGCTTCCACGATTCTTCCTCTTCTCCTCTCTTCTTTCATGTTTTTCTCTCTTTTCTTCCCTTTCTCATGACTTCTCCCTTCTTCTTTCTTAATTCAAGACAACTTTTGTCTCGTTCTTCCCAAATTGCCCCTCCTTTGTTTTGCCCCTCCGAGTTTATCCTTCCTTCTTTTAACATAAATCTCCTAACTACTTAAGCTAACTTAATTCTAACATTCCCATATTAATTCTAACTTAATTCTAATCTTTCCATCTAATTCTAATGTCTATTCATGCTTATTATATTTAATGATCCGATTCTAAAAATAATGAAATGAATAAATCAATAATAATAATAAAATTTTTGGGGTCCAACAATGTTTCATAATAGAATAAAGATAGATGATGCCATGTTAAGTGAATATTGTGATTGAACGTAGCACGCCATTATCATAGGTTATGTACTGAAATATCTGTAGGGTGTTCCGATATGTATCTTAGGGTAAGGGGGTGCTGCAATTGGTGGTATCATATAAGATGGCACCTAACGAACTAAAGAAGTTGAAGTCTCAGCTTTAGGAGTTACTAGAAAAGGATTTTATAAGACCCAGTGTTTCTCCTTGGGGAGCGGTCTTGTTTGTGAAGGAAAAAAGATGGGGCTTTGCAGTTATGTATCAATTATAGGCAGCTGAATCGGGTGACAATGAAGAATAAGTACCCGTTGCCTAGGATTGATGATTTACTTGATCAGTTGTAGAGAGCTCAGGTATTTACTAAGCTAGATTTGAGATCGGATATTATCAGTTGAAGATAGCAGAGGTTGATGTACCTAAAAGTGCGTTCAGAGCAAGTATAGACACTTGGAGTTTTTAGTTATGCTGTTTAGGTTAACTAATACCCTGGAAGCATTTATGGCCTTAATGAATAGGTGTTTCAACCCTACTTAGACTGTTTATGATTGTATTCATCGATGACATTTTAGTGTATTCTAAGAGCAGAGAAGAGCATGTTGAACACTTGAGAGTCATTTTAAAGATTATGAGGGAGAAACAGTTGTATGCCAAATTCAGTAAGTGTTGATTTTGGTTGGATCAAGTAGTGTTTTTGGGGTATATAGTGACTGGAGAAGGCATACAGGTAGATCCAAGGAAGATCGAGGCAGTGATGAATTGGAAAGCTCCGAGAAATGTATCAGAAATCTGAAGCTTCCTAAGATTAGTCAGATATTACCGGAGGTTTGTCGAGGGAATTTCTATTATCTCAATGTCTCTGACAAAACTTCTGAGGAAGATTGTGATATTAAGATGGAATGAGGAATGCCAGAAAAGCTTTGAAAAGCTGAAATATTGATTGACTAGGGCACCAGTGTTGACTATTCCATCAGGGACTAGAGGATATTTGGTATATAGTGATGCTTCGCATCAAGGATTGGGATATGTATTGATACAGTATAGCAAGGTGATTGCATATGCATCAGGACAATTAAGGTCTCACGAGATTAATTATCGGTACATAATTTAGAGCTAGTTGCAGTTGTCTTTGCTTTAAAGATATGAAGACACAACTTATATGGAGAGACCTTCTAGATTTATACAGATCATAAGAGTTTGAGGTATCTACTGAGTTAGAAGGAGTTGAACTTGAGACAGAGGAGATGGATTAAGTTACTGAAGGATTATATGAATGAGTACCACCCGGGGAAAGCTAATATGATGGTTGATGCTTTTAGTAGAAAGTCTAATACTAATACAACTCAGATTCAGTTATCGAGGTTACCTAACTTAATTCGTTTGAGAGCTCTAAATGTGGAGTTAAATTTGGAGAAAGACGAGGCATTGATTACTACTTTGAAGCTGAGACTGATGCTACATGATAGAATCAGAAAAGTTCAGGGGAAAGATCTTGATATGATAAAGCTTATGGAGAAAGTGAAGATGAATCTGGATTTCGAGTTTGAGTTAAGGAATGAAACATTGTTGTTGAAAAAGAGGCTGTGTGTGCCTAATATGGATGATCTAAGGAAGAAAATTCTTGAGGAAGCTTATATGGCTGCCCAGTTATGCATTTCTGGTGGCCCAGAATGAAGAAGCTAGTGGCGGCGAAGTATGTTTCTAAGTGTATGACATGTCAGTAGGTTAAGATTAAGCACCAGGCTCTAGTAGGGAAACTGCATTTGTTACACATTTCGAAGTGGAAATGGGAATGGATTACTATGGACTTCATTATAGGATTGCCTAAGACTCCGAGGTAAAATGATGTGATATAGGTTGTAGTAGGCTTATTGACTAAGTTGGCCAATTTCTTACCAGTAAGAGAGAATAATTCACTAGATCAGTTGACTCGGAGATATGTAAATAAAGTAGTGAGACTATATGGGGTTCCAGTGTCTATTGTATCGGATAGGGATCCTAGATTTACTTCAAAGTTTTGGAAGAGCTTGCAATCTACTTTAGGTACTAAGTTGAACTTCAGTACAACATTTCATCATCAAACAAGCAGATAGAGTGAGAGGACAATAAAGACTGTTAAGGATATGCTTAGAGCTTATGTATTGGAGTTTCGAGGAGTTTGGGATTAGTATATGGAATTGATAGAATTTGTATACAACAACCATTATCATAGTAGTATCGGAATGGCATCGTATGAGACATTGTATGGTAGAAAATGTTGGTCGCAATTATATTGGAATGAAGAGGCCTTGAGAATGGTTGAAGGCCCAGAGTTGATACAAGATATAGTGGATAAGGTGAAGTTGATTCAAAGCAGAACAAGATAGACAGGAGACTTATATGGATCAACATCGATGTGACATAGAGTATAGTATTGGAGACAGAGTGTTTCTCAGAGTGTCACTTTAGAAAGGAGTATTGAGATTTGGTAAAAAGGACAAGTTGAGTCCTACGTACATTAGTCCTTATGAGATCATTGAGAGGATAGGACCTTTGACATATAAGTTGGCTTTACCAAATGAAATGCCTCAATTGCATAATGTGTTTTATGTGAGTATGTTCCAAAGATACCGATTGGATTCGACACATGTGATATAAGCTCAAGAGGTAGAGGTTGCTGGTAAATTAATCTATGTTAAGTAGCCGATCAAGATTGTGAGATCTTAGATCAAGTAGTTAAGGAATCGAGTCATTCCATTGGTGAAAGTCTTTTGAAGGAATCACTCAACTGAGGAAGCCACACAGGAAACGAAGTACCATATAAGGAGACAATATCCCCACCTGTTCGAACAATCAGGTAAGAACTTCGAGGACGAAATTTCTTTTAAGAAGGGGAGAGTTATAACATCCCGTTATTTATGTTAAGGCTAAAATAGTAAATATGAAAGATTAATGAGAGAATAGAAAACACATTTCATGCTCATACATTATATAATATATACATACATGTAAATATTGAACTTTTGCACATGAAAATAATTATACATGCATTCATTGATAATTTCGGGTATAATTGAATTGTGATGTGATATTATTGAGAATTTGTGAATTTGTTGTATTGAAAATTTAATTGGTGAGTGTATTTGTTAAATTTGAATTTTGGTGAATTTTAGGAATAATTTCCAAAATTGTTGATTATTATTGAACTAGGAAAAATGCCAATTGGGAAGTAAATTGGTGAATGAAAATAAAAATAAGAATAAATGATGATGAGGAAATTTGGGAGTCGACTTCAAAATTTTTTAGATAATGATTTTCAAAAATTCAGAGACAAATTGGAGAAAAATATAGAGAAGATTGAACTAGTTAATTGATAACTAGTCTAAAGCCACAGAAGTTATATAAGTGACAAGTGTCACTAACTTAGTTAAGTTACACTTTATGATTTTGCTAGAAAGACTAAGTTATGTTCTTTTGAAGTTGAAAGACTAAGTACTATTGTTTATCCTAGTTACCTTCCTCGTAGCTATCTTCTTCAAGTTTCTTTCTTGTACATAGAGTTTTTCATCAAATATCCACCAAAGTTAAACGTTGCTTTCCCTTATCTTCTACCACTCTTACTTTGTTATCTACTTCTTTTGCCTCAAGAAAACCTAAACCTGCCAACCTCTACGATGGTGTACGTGAGTTGCATGAAAATTAAGGCTGATTAATATTTGAAGATTTTGGAGTTTTAACAAGTATCGTGTTAATCTTTATAAGAAGTATGAATATGAGATAAATTTGATGAATTATTTGACATTGCATAATCATGGAAATAATGACCATCTTGATGAACACTGTACAAATAAGATGAAAAATCTGGATATAATGTTATTTCGTATTTGATGATTATTCTATTTGTTGGAGTTATGTAAATATAGTGCCCTAGAAAGCAAGTGTATTTACATGTAACTTTATCTTCTTCAGTTACATTTTTG
>JANIJH010000009.1:4400463-4418196 GCA_024520975.1 Erythroxylum areolatum | reverse complement strand
TAGTGTTGCGATTTATCTCCATATAAGTAAAGGAGTTTACTTAAAAGGAATGATGAGTTTCATATCATGATAGTAGTTGACTGTCGATAATGACACTATTAAATGAATCTGGAATCAAGTATGTTTTACCCCGTTGGTATTGTACTAATAAAAATTTCAAAATTAAAGAGTGGTATAAGTAGTCATTTGACATAGTGATCTAATTAAGTAACTAGGGGTAGTCATGGCAAGGTGTTTACTTTCACGTAAAAATGTTAGGTCACTTTTCAAACAAACTTCTAAATGATCATATATTGTTTAAGTTTAGTGTTTTCTTTTTAGTAAGGGGTATGAAAATGTTGAAAGCTTTTTTATTTTTTCTCATGTGTGTACATTTTATACATTAAATGAAATGGTGTTGATTAAGTTAAAATTTGAAGAACTATGGAGTAAATTAGATTGATTTATAATTTGAACCAAGTAACTAAGTGCTTAACAATTCAATGAACTTTATAATTGAACAAATAATAAAAAATCTTGATGGATATCCTTCTTATGTTTAATGCTTTCCTAAAGTAAATTCTTATTAATTTAAGAGTAATTAAATTAATTTACTTAAGAATAAGCAAATTCTTAAATGTGGGGGATTTTGATAAGTGCTTAATTGTTTATATTTTTAGGTTTACATTTAGTGCATTTTGCTTGCTTATTTGAGTTTTTATTATTTTTGGTATTTAATCCATTCCTATTATGTTTTTAGCTTGTAATTCACTAATTTGGACTAAAAGGAATGAATAAGGATGAGTTTGAGGTTATTTGGATTTATTTTAACCAAGTTAAGATGTTCAAAAAGTATATAGGCACCAACACACTCATGTTGATTCTCATATACCTCATCATGACCATATTTCATGCAAAATAAGTGGTTTTAAAGTTCCATTGTTACAGAAACATCAACATACCCATGTTAGAGCCTAACGCACTTGTGTTAATGCCCTGTTTGTATTTTGAGCCCCGTGTTCTTTCCGAATTTGAGGGTTTCATCATTATTTTTAATCAGCATAATCATGAACACACTCGTGTACCACCTAGAACCCTAATCTTGAAATCATAAAAGGAAAAATTAAGAGAACAAGAAAGAGAGAGGCTTAGGAAACATAAATTGATAACCTAAGATGATAAAGAGAAAAAGGAACAAGCAAGAAAACACATTTGGAGTGGATTTCATAAAGATTAAAAGGGATGCCATCATTTTTCATTTAGTTTTTTATTTTTCCTTTAGTTTTGATTTTTTGTCTTCCATAATTAGGAACTAAACCCTTACTGGTACTTAGATTAGATGAATCATAAGATGAACATTATAGTAATTTTAATTTATTTTAATTAATTCTTTAGTTTCATTGATACTCAATTATTTGTTTTTATTCTTTCTTGAACTAATACTGTTAGTAGGTTGATTAGTGTATGATTTTGATGTACTTAAGATTGAGAAATCCTTTGTATTAATAAAACTAGCGTAATTGAATGGAGTTATAAGCAAACCTAAACATAAGTTGTCATAAATATTCTAGACTAAGGTCAAACCTATTGGTGAAATTCATAAATCAATTAATGCAATTTCAGGGGTTTTAATTAGAAAGAGATTTCAATTAATGAACCTAGGATTTGGTTGTAATAGTATTAGGAAAGATATTAGCACATTTAAGGAATTTTGGTAGTCCAATGAACTTTAGATTAAACTAATGATTGAAGTCATGATTGCATGTGAAGTCCTAAGGGGATTTGAATTCTAGGTACCACTTTCTTCTTTGATTGTTTATTAGTTTAATGTTCATTATAGTTAATCAATTGTGATGATTGATTTTAGCTTATTATTTTGATTTTGAGTTTGATTAATCATCTCCACAATAATTTGTTAGGCTAGATAATAAATATACGCAACGGAAAATAAAATAAAACCTCAAAATCTAGATTTACTCATGCATATAGATATATAAAACAAAAACATGAAATGTAAGATGATTACATATCTTTCTGATGATCTCCTTCGTTTTTTAATCTTCTCTGTGTTGGGTTGTCGTAAACTACAACGTTCAACTTAGATCATCTATAATGAAAGTACACAAGAAGATAGAAGGATGAAACCTCACTAGGAGATGGTTAGAATTCTTTCTTTGTGCTGGCAAAGACAAGAACTCTTGTAAGAGTTAGAGATAAAAGAGTGTTTGTGTAAGAAAGAACCTTTCTTTCACATGTGTCTTACATAAGATGCACGAAAATCATCTCTATTTTTTGCACCATTTGACCTTTCATAACCCCCATCACTAATGAAGAGTTATAGGAAGTTAATGATCATGAATAACAAGCATTAATGGAAATTATGGGAAGTTAATGAGCATGAATAACAAGCATTAATGGAAGTTTTGGGAGTTAATGACTAAATTGGTAGCTAATAACACTTGTTTCTAATCCATTCCATGCAATGTTTTCTACCACGATCACGTCATGATACAATTATGAAGCACTCTCTCATATCTTGAATCACCATTCAAGACCATTTTACTCATCCTTCAGATCTCCTACATGTGTGACCTATTAAGTTCCTGATTATACTGGCCACTTGAATTAACACTTAATTGAAGTAAGTCAAGAGTGGTATTTAGCAATAAGTCATGACCTCCAATTAATCAAAAATTCAGTGGTTTGACTATGAACCCTTCCATACATAATGTTGCTATGCAATTCATCCTTTCGCCATCTATACCCCACTTGGTTCATAGTATGGTTAGTGTTAACTCCTACTAGGCTGACTACATCACATCTAGTCCCAAGTGATATTAGATTTTGTCCTGAGGATCTCATTACTCTATGTATCATTGAAGACTCTCTTTATGGCATATATCTGCTCTGTCCAGAGACTCTCGAGTAATAACCCTAACAAAAGGCCGTGGGTATCATCTCATTTTATCAAGAGTGGTGAATCCTTTATTGGCTACTCAATTACCTCTGAATACCTCAAACTATACCCAATCACTAACTTATGAGTAACCTTTGAAAGGCATTGATGAATGGAGTCAAAGCACAGGATTAGTATCTTAGATATCCTTAAGCACCTTAAGTCAAAGGATACTTGCACCATTGCTATAATGAGACTATCATTGATACTGGAATAGAATATCTATATGATTGTCTCATAGTAGGTCAATCCAATGTACTTACTACCCTTAGTAAGCATCCACATGTTAACTCTAAACAACTCATGTCTACAACTTATGAAATCTACTGCTTGATCCAATCAAGGAGTATAACATATGCTAGTCTATCTAGATTAATAATATCCTATCTCATTAATCCTATATGGAAAGTTTAGATACTAACATAATTACACATGATAAGAATCTCATTATCATGATCTCATCATGATTTTCTTCATGCTGTGTTTTGTATCAAAGACTTCATTACATCAATTTAAGATCAACATCAAATTCATAAATATATGAACATCGAAATAATAAAAAATGTCTTTATTAATCATAGAATAATTTGTACAATAAGTGTTAAAGGTGATTGCCTTTAGATCACTTCTCTAACAAGATTTTAGAGTGTTAAGACAAGTAAAGAGGACCTAAGAGAGGAGGAGATTTGGAGGCTACCTATAAAGGTGAAGAAATAATGTTAAAGAATAAGACAAGAAGAGAGGAAGGGGTGTTAATTCTAGAAGAAGGTTTTATTTCCTTGAGTTGTAAGGAACCTGATATGAAAGAGATAGGGAATATTTCTACTAGGAAATAAGTGAAGAAGGAGACATTTAGGGGACGTACAAATCTAGAGAATAGCTAATAAAAAGGAGAGGATGAGTAGGACCAGATGTGAAGCTAAAAAACTAGGGAAGCAATGAAGAAGAGAAAGAGAGAGTTGGAGGCAAATAATAGGTCTAGAGAGCAAGGAAAAAAGAAGGAGGAAGAAGAGAATGGAGCCACCAACTATCAATTGAGGCCAATCCAAACTGAAACATGTTAATGGAGAATCATAAACGAGTAGAAGCTAGAGGAGGTAGAGGGACACAAGAGCATTCAACAAATAGAAGCTTTTTTTTCAGGCTTCATATCGATTAATTTATTTTTAATTAATATTGTTTTTTTAAAATATTTAGTTTTCTTAAGCATTATTTTTTGTTTTAGGCGTTTCTTTGCTCAATTTTTAGATATAATTGAACTTCTAATCTATAGTTGGGTATTAGAAAAATTATGGACTAAAAAGGTGAAAAAAATCATAAAGGCCAATTTACTAATAAAAAAGGGTAAATTGAAGAATTACATAGACATTTTACAAAACTAAAATTATAAGAGAAGAAAATAAAAAATAATTTTATTAGACATCTTAGAGGTATTAGACATAATATTTTGATTAAAGTTAATATGTTTGCTTCTCTAGTTGATTTTTACATCCTCAATATGGAAGAGGACAATGAAGAAACTCTATTATTAGCTAGGCCTTTCTTTGTTATAGTTGGAGTAATCATAAATAATAGAAAAGGTAAATTAATGCTTGAGAAGAAGGAGTTCCTTTCTCGATGATGAATGCTAAGTACACATTACTTTAGCATGACTTTATAGCATTATACTTGTGGTTTGGAGATTTTTTTGAGGATTTGATACTCAAAATGAGTTATATTTTGCATAAAGTTTCACTTTTACTTCTAAAAGGAAAATGAGAGAATTTAAATAAGAATTGATTCAATTTGAGCAATGTTGGAAGAAGTAAGAAGGACTCAGGAATGTCGTATATACAAGGACTCAAGCAAAGGCCATGTTCTATTACAAATCATTTTATTTCTCCTCGCTGACCCTACAAATCCTTGTGTTCTAGCCATGAATAGCAATATATAGTAAAGATGTCTTTATGTTAGTCCTATGTTTGTAATGTTGATTTACATGAAAAGTTATAAAATATGGTGAAAAGCAATATGGTGTTTACACAAACCTACGATGAGGCCTTTCTATACATTAAAAATTGAGTTTTTAATTATTAAATGAAGAGATAACAAAAAGGGAGGGATATTATAGCCAGATGAGAGATTGAAAGCATAAAAGAGTCACCTAAAAGCCAATTACAAGAATAAAAGATCAAATGAAAAGTCAAATTTGGAAGGAGAACATAAAATTCTATAAGAATGATCAAGAAATCAAGATTCAAGATTCATGATGATGAATTCTTTATGTTTAGTTCTTTCTCATTTTTATGTTGTTATTTCTTAATAATTCATTGAAATAATTGGGATATAGATTTAGGTAGATGGACTCTAAGATATGAAGTTTTCAATTGACCTTTTGATTTACTGAAATGTCTAGTTTTCTTGAGATTTATCCATGTTTTTATAATTAATTGAATTGAAGGAATGAAAATTAAAGGTTTAATTATTTGATTCACACCTTAAGTATGAGAGATAATTTATATGGTTAGATAACAATGTGAATAATTAGGTTTAGGTGAGTTATTCGAAAGAAAATCTTAAATCTTTCTAGGTTATGGTAAAACCTATCATGAGAGTTTATAATTTAGATTAATGCATTCTTAGATAGTCTTTATTTGAAAGAGATTTCAATTGATTCAATCTAAGGATAGGAGTTATATTACTCAAGATAGACCATAATTTTGATTTAAAAATTTATTGATTTATTAAACTAGAAATGTTTACTAAATTAAGGTGAAACTAAAACATAGTGATGCCCTAGGGAACATCTTACCTAAATCTAGTTTACTCATAGATTATTTTTTAAATTAAATAATTGATTATATAAAAAAGGTTACAAGATTTAAGACATTTCCTTTACTAAGTATGATCTCTAGGCTTGTAAATATTGTTATAGGGAATTGAACTAGCCTAGTAAAAAAGTGGAATTATGGTTTATTCTACCTCCACTATCAACCTAACCCTAATTGTGTATATTTGTTTTTGCCTAATTTCATAGGTATCACATTGCATATTGTTCTCCTCCCTAGTGTTATGACCTCATTTCCAATCTCCATATGATATCTTGATCCCTAGAGCATATTAGGCTTAGTTTCTAGGAAGTAAGTTTCTTTCCTATCCTATTGACTCTACTAGTTAGGTCAGTCACATTATTCCTTTCCTGAAAAAAATTCTCATTCCTTTCCAATTATATTGTCATAATTATATATCCTAGGGTGATCTTTAAGACTATCCAATCCCTTATTGTCCCATTCCAGCAACACAAATCCACTAATTTTTTTGCACTTGATGAAATCCAATACTAGATTGTAGAGCTTCATAGTCATTCTCCATGCCATTCTAGAATAGGTGCAGGTGAAATAAAGGTGCTCTATAGTCCCCTTTTTATTGTTGTAGAGAATACATTGTTCAGGTATGTTCATAAACCTTTTCAACATGTTTTTGATATTGAGTCTTCCCTTGATTAATAGCCATAAGCATATTGTAACTCTAGGGCATATATATAAGTTCACTAATTAGATCCTTAATGCCATTGATAGTGTCTTATTCTTCCAGTTTTCGAGTTTATTTTGTATTCTCTCTAGTAGGACCTTAAAGTCAGATAGGATTGGCCTTTTAGTAGTGATAGGGATGCTCAGATAGAAAATTGGAGGTTTACCCAATTTTAGACCAATAAGGGTGGCTAGTGTGTTTATATAAGGTTTTGCTGCCCTTATAATGAGTAGTTGAATTTTGTCTCAATTTAGGTTTAATCTTGAAGTATCCTTAAATGTTTGTAAAGCCCCCGTCAAGATAGAAATTGAAGTAGGATCTTTCTTGCTAAACAGTATGAGATCATCTGAAAAGGAAAAGGAAGTGATCGTCCCTTATATTTAGAATAAAATCTAAAACCCCCATTCTTAATTTTCTTTCTAATTGTTCTTACTAGAAATCTATTGCTAGTGTAAAGAAGGGACAATGAGTCCCCTATCTTAAACCCCTAACACCTTTTATTAGTTTGGTAAGTTCTCAATTGATTAAGATTCTATAGGAGACTATGGTAACACACTTTGCAATCCTTTTTGTAAAGATGTCAAGGAGATCTAGAGCCTTTAAAGAGTTTAAAATGAGTTGCCAATATATGGAGCCAAATGCCTTTTGAAAATCAACCTTAGTAGAATAATTGCTGCTTGTTCTCTTCCTGCCATACCCTTTAAACAATTCTTGCACTAATAATCATATCAACCCATTAGACTTATTGTTAAGGTTGACTAATTTTTCTTCTTATGTTAGCCCATTAGGCTTATCCTAAATTTTGATTAAAATTTTCATGACTTATTAGTTTACTAGATTGAGTGCTAGTGTCTTTTTTTATCATATCAATATGTTGGATTCAATGTATCATAAGCACATTAGACTTAGTCGAGTAATTACTATTTTAGTTCGGCATTGATTAATAGTAAGAAAACATCAAGTCAATCATTAATTATTTGAAAATATGTGAATTGTCTGCAAAAATGATAAATATCATCTTAGTAATTATATTATAAGATAAATAAATATGAATGAAATATTTAATTTATTATCAAACTGGTCAATACCATGAATTCTTAATATTAAATGATATATTAACATATTATATAATGAATTGACATTATATATTAAATATATTATTATTTTTAACATAAATAATAATGTGTAAAATAATAAGTTTTTTATAGTTTTTTTATTAAATAAAATCAATCAAACAAAATAGAAAATAAAAATAAAAATAATAATTTTATTTCTTATTTCTTAACATTATTATATAGTAAATAAAAATTCACCAAAAGAATTTAGTTTTTTACTTTGTTAAGATAATAAATATGTTAATAATTATTAATAAAATAAATTAAAATTATATATAAATTATTATTATATTTATTAATACAAATAATAATATCAAAATATAATAAATTAATAAATTCCTATGTTTCACGTATAAAGATGTTAATAGATCAGATCGGACAACCTTATATATATTTAAAAAAAATTAAAAAACGATGTTGTTTGTAATGTTCTGATAAGGCCATGGATTGACCTGATTTTGGGTTGAGTTCGGCCTGTAATTTAGTCAACTCAGGCTAAAATAGGATCAAATCGGACTGAACTGGGCCAAAATTAACATTCTTATTCACACATCGTCTAAGTTCTAATTAATTTGTCATCGTTAGAACTTGTTTACGAGAAACTTAATAAGAAGTAATGATAATTAAATGATTTTTTTTGATAAACTAAAACTTTTTTTTGTCTCCCAAGAAGTGTCTACTGGGTCGAAGCTGGTGACTAATCCCCCTTTGCTGTACTGATATATCCCTTTTGGGGGCAACAGCTGACCTAGGAGTTTGCTGCATTCCCACAAGAGCAGAGATCGAACCCGGAACCTCTTAGTTAAGCGACGAAGGTATGTGCCACCTACGCCAACTCACTGGCTTTTAATAAACTAAAACTTACCAAATGGTCTTTATATCTTATATCTTATATCCAATATTTAATTTTCTGTTAAACTAAACATTGAGAAATATTTATTGATATCCTTGGAAAGAATTACTTGGATAAATTTATAAAAAATGAAATGAAATTATAGATATGAATTCTCTTAGATAAAGTTATAAAAAAATAAATTTGATTTTAAAAATAAAATAAAATAATGTAAATTATTTATAATTTTATTAATAATTAATATAAAATAACTCAATATGTATTTAGTTTATGATAAATTATGAGAAAAATAAAAAATAAAAATATTTTAAAAATTTTATGATTTATGAAATATATAAGAAATTAACATGAAAATTTTAAAAATTATTTGGAAAATAGAAAGAAAAATCAAAAACCAGAAAAAAAAACCTGCCCTAAAACATTGGAAATGGAAGGAACAAAAGAAACTTGTTAAGCGGCCTGCATTTGTTCTAGCACAAAGCTTTGGGGCTTGTTTCGTATGGGAACTTTAGGAGTCAATGGCGGGTTCTGGGGATGGAACTGGGACTCCAGAAGAAGAAGAAGGAAACCGCTTGGTTCTAATGCCTCCTCTGGTTCAACAGGACGAGGAGGACGTGGTTATCAGTTCCCATCAAAGCAAGCTGTTACGGCCGGTTCGCTCGCTCTGACTGGCGACACCATCGCACAAGTTACTGAGCGCTGGAGAAAAGCCAAGGCCTTCGAAAACGACAGCAAGGTCTGTGTTCCTGTCAATCATTTCTTTTTCTATTAATTGGTCTTGTTTTACTGGTTGCCTCGAATTGCTGTAATTTGCTAATAGTGTAATTATGATGAAGAAGAACAATTTATAACGGCTCTTTTTGGTTGGAAATAAATGTTAGGTTCTTGTTCGGACAGATTTTCAAGTTATCTTAAGCAAGGGACTGAAACATATGTTGGCTATCTGCCCATGCAAATGATACTGATGTAGTTTTGGAGATGATAATTTTAACATTATCTAACAAATTCAAAATGAAAGCACAAAGTAGGAAAAGGATTTGAAGAATATAACAGGGTTACGATTCTTTTGGTATTCCTTCCTTTTTGTTTACAGCCTCGCTCATGTTTTTTATTTATCGGCACCTTGCTCATTTTTCTCATTACGCTATTGTGATGTAATAGTGTTTCATGTTATATTAACCGATAGAATCACTGGTTGCTGCAAGGTTCATTTTCAGTTGTGTTTGGGGAATTATTTATGTGCAGACAACATCAAATGCGCGACACATTTATGGAACCAATCCATCTTGTTTCCTAGTATCTAATGTCATGATAAAATGAACCAAAGTGTTTCTTATCTGTGTATTACTTTCAGCTGTTAACTTTGTGCTTTGATACCCTTAGGATATCTTGCAGACAATATTTTTGCACCATGACTGGTTTCGTGCCTTGCGAATGACTTCATATGGGTTTCTTTTGTATGGACCTGGTTCTTATGCGTGGTACCAATTCCTTGACTGTCATCTACCAGATCAGACATTGCCAAATCTATTGCTAAAGGTACAATTACCTTCAGATTTCATCACGTGAACAAACATTATGGGAAATACTGCTTTTGAAAAGCTGATCTTACTTGGCTTTCTTCCAGGTTCTATTGAACCAAATTGTGCTTGGTCCATCTGTGATTGCCATTGTATTTGCTTGGAACAACTTATGGCAAGGAAAGCTTTCACAACTTCCACAAAAGTACAGAAAAGATGCTCTACCGACATTGCTTTATGGTAAACAGTTTGGCTAGAAAACTTTGGTTGGTTTGATTTTTCATGTGATTTGAAACTCTCACTTCTTGCAATGCAGGATTCAGGTTCTGGATACCTGTCAGTGTGTTGAATTTTTGGTATAAATTCCTCTTGTATCCCTTAATTTTTCAGATTTGATTGACAAATTTTAAGCATTCTTTAGTTGGTTTAGAATAAACATTGTATTGAATTTATATTTTTTGTTTTTGTCTTTCCTTTCTGCCATGCCTAAAATTTGCACTCTTCTTTTTTCTTTCTTTAGCGACTTTCCTTCAATAACTGGGAGAAAAACCTATTTTTGTACCAGCATTAATCTTTTCAATTTGAAGATGAATAAAATAAAGAAAAAGATTTATAACTTAATCAAACTTTTTAATTCCTAATTGGAGAGGTCTTTTGCTGGAAAAATTTATTGAGCATACATATTTTTGGTTAGTGATACATATTAAATGCAACGGGCACTTATGCAGGGTGATTCCTCTTCAAGCACGAGTAGCTTTCATGTCAACAGGGTCTATCTTTTGGAATTTCTGCTTGTCTTCGACAATGAGCAGGTAAAATAATCTCCATCAATGATCTGTCAATCATTTGGAAGTACATTTGATTTCAAATCTGAGCTATCTTTATCAGGTCCACACTTTAAGGCTTTTAAGTTATCACTTTTGCCTCTGCTTGCATTCTAATGTTTGATTTTATGTTATCAACTGTAGTTTCGGTATACTACACAGAATTTGTACATGCAGAATTTTGTGTGCTGCAGTAAGAATTATTAATTTTTGTGATTTGGCATTCTTCATAAATAGTTTTTCAAGGTTAATGTCAAGAGTTTGGTAAACATTATGCAATTGTCACAATGTATTCATGCTATAATGTGAAATACAAAATAGATTGTTTATGTGCTAACTGGGCATAACTTGGTATGATTTCTTGTGCTTAATTATAGTTCCTTAGTGGTCTGGAGACTTGTTGGTTGTCCTTGTTGCATGAGCCTTTCCTAAGTTTGAAAAGCATCTTGTTACTAGCTTATTAGGTGTTATTGTACAATGTTAACAATATGCTAAAGACTTATATTCTAAAAGTCAGAAGCTCCGTTGTAATTTGGTAGAAACCAAATACTTTTGGGTCCAATTATTTCACACTCGTTTGATTTATTTAATGTTATCCCTTCCCAACACCATTGTCAATGTTGGCATTCTAAACAAGAATATTCTGTTTTTACTTTTGCTCTAGTTTCCCTAATTCATATCCTTGGTGGAAGAAAAAATGAAAAGAAGAGGAGAATACTTGAACAAAACACTAAAATGGTGAAAAGGGTGAGGCAAAACGAGAAGGCCGTGCTGCCTCATGGAGGAGATAAAAATGCTAATAAGGGAGTGCATAAAGCATTTTTTTTCATTTTAATGCTAATTTCAGCAGACATTGAAGATGATACCAAATAGTATTTTCGTCTGCTCTTGCTATAATGTTAAGAACATCGGTTCTAATGTTTTTCTGCCTCAACTGACATATTGAAATAAACACATCTTTGTTGTCCAACGGAGTTTAGCAGCTATGTGTCATCTTATTGGAAAAAAAGAGTACAAGGTTATGCCAATTTAGTGCTTCAAAAGCTGGTCATGGTGAATTAGCATTTTTCTTTCCTGCCTTGTTCTAGACACCTGATGCATAAAAATAGAAGCCTTGACTAACTTTGGTTATGGGAGTGTTGCTTTAGTGAAAAGGATCAACATCCCTTCTCACTGTACTTCTAAACTTTTAACACTTCGCAATAGCCAGATCCTTACACATTGGATTCAAGACTTCATGCTATAATAGCTCAAATGAGTGTTTGCCTTTCCTTTTCCAAGTGATAAATTTTGTATGAGAATTTTGGTTGGGAAACCAAACTTAGATAGGGTATTTGCGAGAAATGATCTAAATGGACACAGAAGTAAAAGGATAAGAAGCTTGTGGTTTGGATGGGCTAGACTATATTGTTTCAGATCATATGTTGAAATTAGAACATGTTATAGGAATAAGAAATGATATTTCAATGACTTCTCCTTCTATTTTTGTTTTTCCAGGGGATAGTTGATATGTTCCTTCTTTTGGCCTGCTTATTCCGTTTGTACACTTCTAAGAACAGCCTTTGCTGGTAGTCGATAGTGGAGGCAAGTCATATTTAGAGATGGAATGACATTCTAGTTGAGACTGAGACACAATGAATATTGTCTTGTCCAATTGCTATCATATGTGGCTTCCTTTCCGGCATTGAACTCGATGGTTGTAACTGGTGAATTGAAAAGTTGGTTGCATTGACATTGCCTTGTAGTCTCCAAAAGTTTTTCCGATGGAGGTTCAGAGCATACCCAAAAAAACTATATTTATACCAGCTTTTGTTCTGGGAATTTTGCCTATTTGTTCTTTATCTATCTTGGTAAAGAATTACAAATTAGGATACTTTTATTTAATAAGGCCTTTAAAAAGTTTTCTCCCAACCAACTGTACTCAGATTTCTATATTATGGTAACGATATGCTGTTTCCAGGTTGATGTTGTTCTCCAGGTTATGTAGCATGGTGGCAAGTGATAAGTTTAGTTTCATTTTCTCCCACCACTAGACGGGTCCGATCATCATGGACATCTGAACATGGGAAGAGTGTTGGAAAAGTGATAGCTAAAAAGGATTAGAAAGATGAGAGGGGAATTCGTCAATAGACCATACTCTTTTTTTAACTAACAAAAATGGTTTACGGAAAATAAGTATGTGGCTGTAAATTAATCTCTTCCACACATTTCTTCTCAAGTAAAAGATTTCTAAACGCAATTTTCGTTTTAATTTGAAAAAAATGATAATGGAAGATGAATCGTGTTATCTCAAGTACAAGTGCAGTGAGCTCACTAACTCCACTGGTGCCATCAGTAACGTCATGGTCGAGAACAAATGTGGGCATGTATGAAATCCGAAGTTAGAATTGGATTCTTTACTTGAATCATTTTGCTCCACGAAAATGAGCATCTCTGTTAAAAAAAAATCAAAAGAATAACAAGACTTTATAGCATTGGAGAATATTTTGATGCAAGAAAAGCTGCAAGGCTTGCACCAGACTCCATAAAGAGAGAATCTATAGAACCCTTAGGCGAAAGCAGCCAATAAGTAGCACCATACGAAGTTAAGCTTGAATTCAGCAGAAGGAAGGTTGCTGATACCATCTTGAGCAACAATGGAAGAAGGGCACCTCTAGTAGCTGGAATTATCGTTTAGGGCCTAAACAGAGGTGTACGTGACGCTTTGGAGGTAACACTTACGTCAAGGTAAAAAGCCTCATAGTTGAACTATTAATAACCAACGAATCATTTACTTGGTATAACCTCCCCTTTTGAATCACTTCCGCCTCTCCATGTTAACAAAAGGGAGGCTTCACTTTCGAGTCTCCTTGTTTACTGTGCAGTATTTGCATTAATCTACTAATTCAACAACAATCCATTGCAGCTTTTTTACGGGGAATCACCACATCCACCAATTCACATTCTCGGCGGCAGGACTAGGGCAAGGGAGTCCCCTCCAAGACCTACAGGCCAAGGAAACATGCAGGAAGATGACAGCTCCAGGTTAACCCACTCTGAGCAACTAAATGCATTGAAGATTAGGCTAAAAACTACCTAATGCGAACATTAGGCTAAAAACTACCAAAAACCTGAATTACAAGGAATTAAAACATTAGAATTGTCTTCAAATCAAGTAAGAAAACTTGATCATAAATAAACCTATTGATTAAAACTAAAGCTATAATGATTTAATCACCATAAGTTTCCTTAATAAGATCGGAATAAGTTCCTATTAAAGAAAAAAGAGGAAATTCTACCAAAGTGAAGAACACTCTCAATTTAATTTCTATATTGATGATCCACGAATTACATTAATAAGATGACCTTTTATAAGTATAAAATCCTTAAGAACTAGAATCCTAAAAGGAAAAGAAAGCTAGTCATTAAGAAACATTCCTTATCAAGTGTAACATTGATTCCGATCATTAACTGCTAATACTACTTTAACTAAAACTCTAGGAATCCTATTTCAATTAATATCCTTGATATTATAAAGAATCCTAATCAGATTAGAAATTAACTCTATAACAAGTTCTAACCCAAATAAGAAACTAGAAAACAACTATAAAATAATACTAACATGGTTTAAGCTTTACAATTAAGTCCAATTACAATAAAAATGCTTACTAATAAGACAAAACAAGCAGAGGCTCTTAAATACATCTTAATTATGCAAACGGTCTCTATTTAACTCAAAATAAGTGGACCAGGTTGATAGACATTCTCCAGGCCTTGCTCTTCATGTATTAAGCATCTTTCATCTTCAATAACATGTAGAAAAGTGACTAATCTTGACAATTCATCTAATTCATCTTAAACAACCTTTTTTTCTTTAATCTCTATGATTAATCCTTGTAAAGTAATCTTTATGCGTTTGGTATTTACCTTAGTCATTGGACCTCCAATTCCTTGCAAAAGATTACAGTAATGGTTGGAAATAGGTTTCGGTGGAAGCTACTCGCTATCATTCTCTCCGTCCTCAAAAGGATTTGCCCTCAAATCACCTAGATCATACTAAGATAAATAAGCTATATTAAAAGATGCACTCATATTACCACAATTGCTTGCAAATCTAGTTTGTAGGCATTATCATTCATCTTCTCTAACACTTTAAAAGATCTATCTCCCATAGACTACAACTTAGAATCCTTTGAGTAGGAAACCTATCCTTATGCACATGAACCCAAATCCAATCTCCAAGTTCAAAAACAACCTTTATATGCCCCTTATTGTCTTGCTTCGCATATTGTTCATTCATTCTCTCTATGTTACTTTGAACTTTGTCTTGCAAATCCCTAACAAGATTTGCCTTATTCTTACCATCCAAATCAAAGTGTTTATTAGTAGGTAAAGGGAAGATATCCAAAGAAGTTAAAGAATTGAATCCATAAATAATTTTGAAAGGAGAATAAGAGTTAGTAGAAAGAACTGACCTATTATATGTAAACTCAATATACAATTAACATTTTTCTCATTATTTTATGCCTTTTTGAATTATGGCACATAATAAGGTAGTAAGAGTGATGAGTGCTTAATTGTTTATACATTTACTTCTTAACACTTAGTGATTATTGTTGTGAAATGCTTAAGATACTCATTTTAGTTCACATTTGGTTTTAGGTACAATTTAAAAGCATAAAAGCTAAAATGAGTTAAGAGCACATTCATTGAGCCAATGTTAAAATTCAATTAGCCTTGTTGAACAAGAACAAGATTAATCGGTTTTGGAAGAAAAAGAGGGGCAGAGACACATAAATGCATTCTTTAGAGACACATAAAGGGCTAAGCTTCCTCATTCTGGTTTAAAGGTGAAATCGAAGATGAACATCACATTTGAGAGCTTGTTTATTATGTAATATTGAATCATTCTCTCTTTAGGGATTGTTTAAATTATCCTATATTTATTGAATTGTGTTCATTAGGTTGTTTTTATGAAACATTTTTAGAATCTTGAATACAATATGTAATCGTTATGTTTTCGATTCATTTGTGGCAACTAATTGTGTTGAATCATTAGGGATAACATAACCTTAGTTAAATGACATGAGCTTATGTATTTATTGCCTTGATTAATCTATTTTCCTAACTCATAATGCGACTGTCCTATTAAATCTAAAGGACTTGTTCTAGGTTATTCGATAGTCAGGTTTAGTTAAAGAGCTTGTTTTAATTAAACACGACCTAAGGAAAAATCGGGATTAACAGAGCTTGTTATTAACCTACGATTAATAGGTTCTAGGAGGGGTGTGAAAACAAAAATTCAATGAAGTATTTTTAATTGTGTATAGGATAATATTGAACAAAGGGATTCTAATCCATTCATTACTTTTATCACTTTTGATTGTTTTCTTTAATTTGCTTTCTTTAGTTTAATTTCACTTTATTTTCTTATTTGAAATCAAACCAAACCCCTCCATAACTTAAACACCAAGTCTTTTCATTTCGAAAGTTTTATACACAATTTCTGTGAGAATGACCTAGACTTATCACTACCTATAGTTTTATGTTTAGTTATTTTGTGTAGTGTTATAATGTGTTACCAATTTTGGCGCCGTAGCCAGGGAGTGTGGTGCTTTAGTTTTTGCTTTTGATTTCAATTGGCATTTTTTATATGTATCTGTTTTTTCTTTATTTCTTAATCTTTACACATTTTCTAGTTTTGGTATACGGTAGTAACAAGATCTCTGCATGAAGAACCTCTACAATTTAATCTAGAGATCGAAAGGACATTGCAGAGGTTACGTAATGAAATCAGAACAACTTAAGGAATACAACAAGGAATTGAACTTCAGGAAGCCATGGCCAATCCAAGAACTTTAAAAGAGTTGGCTGCACTAGAATTGACTCAATGCCTTTATACATTACTTCTCTAAATTTTGCTAAAAATGTTACTTTTGAGCTTAAGTATTGACTAATCCATCTTTTGCCCAACTTTCATAATTTTACAGGTGAGGACGCTCATAAGCATCCTAAGGAGCTTGATTTGGTCTGTCTTAGTATGAAATCTTTAGAGGTGATAAAAGAGCATAGTATGTTGAGAGCTTTCCCATTCTCATTAAAGGTTGCAGAAAAAGATTGACTTTTTGATCTACCCCCTTAGGAGCATTAGCATATAGATCAAGATGAAGAGGATATATTTGGAAAAATATTTTCCAGCATCGAAAATAACCAGTATAAAAATGGAAATTTGTGGAATAAAGCAATACAATGATGAGTCCCTTTACGAATACGAGGAACGCTTCAAGAAGTTATGTGTTAGTTGGTTGCACCACAACATTTTATTGTAACTTCTTATCTCGTATTTCTATGAAGGATTGCTACCTTTAAAGAGGAGTTTGGTCAATGTAGCGAGTGGTGGGGCATTGTGTGAAAAGGCTCCTATAGAGGCCAAGTGTTGGGACCCGATCCGGGAACCGGATCCCAACCAGAAAACGAAGAACGAAGGAAACGAAAGTGAAATGGAAACGGAAATTTCGCATCAAAATTTCGAATCGGAAACAAAATACGGAAGCCAATAGCAAAAACGAACTAACGGATACGAATAACGAGGCGAATTCAAATCGGATAATCGAATATAAATCATAAATAACGACAAACAAAGCGAAAGCGGAGGCAAAGCTAGCGAAACGAATCGAATAAGCAAATCGGATACGAATTGAAAACTGATATGAAACAGATCGAACCAAAGCAAACAAATCCGACATCCGAAAACAAAGAACAGAGAAAAGCGTCGCGTTGGAATTCCTGAACTAATCCATACGAAAATCCGGTATATTTTTTTTTCTTTCTTTCTTATATTCATTTATCAAACTCATACAAAGCAAACTTATATCCTTTTTCTTGGAAATTCTTTCTCATGCCAAAATCTCAACTCTTATCCATATTCTTATACATTGGTATCAATCCCAAAATTCATATTCATACTAATTTTTGTCGAAATTTCGGCAGCATAACG
>JANIJH010000009.1:4340595-4367648 GCA_024520975.1 Erythroxylum areolatum | reverse complement strand
TTGTATATGGAAAAATGTGAATGAACGTGTATTGGACATTGGATAGTGCGATTGTATGTGAATGTATTTGGATTGAGGAATGAGAAAAGAGAGAAAAGAAAAGGAAAAATTTATACGGGTTTTTAGAATGTCTCAAGGTTTCCAACGCAATGAGTTTTTCTAAGTATATGTATTCAGATCCGATTCCGTTTTGTGATTCGATTGATAGCCAATTTGTTTTGCCTTGATTCGCTTTTCCTTGCTCTCGTTTGGCGATTGGTTTTTGCATTTTGCTATTCGTGTCGCCTTCGAATTCGAATTATTCGATTCAATTATCCGTCCTTCGTTTCATATTCGGTTGGGATCCGGTTTCCAGATCGGGTCCCAAAAAGTGTTCATATAATAAAGATGTTGTCTCTTAATCATTGAATATGTAATTACACTTTTCCATTAGCAAACTCATTATTTTTAATAGTCGGAAGAGAAACCATAATGTCCCTTAATGACTTTGCATGTGCTTTTTCCTTTTCAAGAAGTAGGTGTGGATTCACCTAACCTATAGAGTAACCTTTTTTTTAAAGAATATCCGTACTCTCTTCCCTATGAATACCTTATTACTCATGTTAAGATGTGTAATTCCCATTTTTCCTTGACTAGTGGGTTTGCATACTTCCTCCTAGCTTACTTTTGGATTATATCCGCTAATTCCTAGACCAGAAGAAAAACATCATCATTTTCTCAATTATCATGGTTAATTGTTCAGATAGGAATGTGCGAGATGACAAAAAAGTATAGAGTGAATTAATCACATACTTGATAAGAATATTCTCACCGAGGATAAGGTTTTGTTACAGTAATTACTAAGTTTCTTTTAGTTCTTTTAAATTAGTATAAGGCATTTATTAAAATGGAATCTCTTTATCTTGATTGGTAAGCCTACTTAAGTTAAAAAGGAATCCTTTTATGGAATTATGATATGAAAGAAAACCAAGCAGATATAAGTTATGCACTAGATGACACAATTATGTGCCATTCACTTTGATTGATTACTAAACTAGATAATTCCTTAAAAGAATAGACAGAAGCCTTCAAAACACGTATTGATTTATCATGTGTTATAGAGAAAAAAAATATCAACAGTAAAAGATAAACTAAAGAGCTCCATCTTCATGCGTATGAATTGAAACATAAAGTTAGATTTTTGTATAATATTATGCTTCACCAATCTAATCAAAGCTTCCATGCGTAAAATAAAGAAATAAGGGGAAATGTGGCCATTTTGCCTCAATCGTCTTTTTCCTTTAATCTTCTTAATGGGTTCTCCTTTGACTAGAGCACTATAAGAAGTGGTTATAATACATTTCCTTACCTAATTTATGAAGTTGTCCTTAATGAGTTCTTCTTCCTATAGCCCTTGAATTAGATTTATACAATGATTATATTATCACCAATAAATCTATATTCCAAGAAAGAACCCTTTGTATCATTGGTTAATGAGTTTAACATTTTTGTAGCCTCTTTTTTTACTTGGAGATGATTTTGTATAAATTATTTTAATAGAGGATTGGATTATACTCATTTAGGGAAATATGGTTAAGACCTTTTAGATATAAGACATAAAAATGTTTTTATGAACCCTTTTTGCTTCTTTCTCTTTTCAAATAATTCTAAAATAGTTGAGTTTATCATATCCTTAATTAGTGCCTAAACTTACTAAAATAATAATCCATTAAAGACAATAGAACTTAGGGCTTTATTTAGATTTAATGGCAATACTGCTTTCTTTTATATCAATCTCATTGAAGGGATTCTTTAGAACTTTTTTTGTCTTCATCAAATATTTGATATTTAATAAATATGCCTATTAATGTCACTTAAGGGTAGGCCGAAATAAGAGTACCTAAGGAATTCATGAAGAATGAAAAAGCCTCATGTCTGAGCTCTTCTTTTAAGTGGGCAGTATCATCAATGTGATTGAAGAGGGAGTAAATTATGTTATTGTTCCTCTTTGCTAAAATTGTAGTGTGAAAGAAATTAGTATTTCTATTCCCTTCCTTAAGGTAATAAAACCTAATTTTTTGTTTGAGCAAAGAAATATGGATTACTAATATTCTAATATAGGAGCCAAGAGTATTCTTTTCTTATATAATCTCAACACTATCAAGGCTTGTGTAACTCTTAATAATATTTGATGAAATTAATATTCATAGTAGACAAGTGATTATAGATCTTATTTCTTTGTATTACATTTAGATCTTTGGGCTGTTTCTTAATCATAAAAGGTTATTTGACACGTACAAAGATCTTAGAGCCTAAGAAAGGATAAGATATCGTGTTGCTTATTGCCTCATTAAACCTTTCATCATCCGCATAAAAATTATTAAATTTAAATGGATAATTCATGTTGCATTTTGCAAAAATCTTTTGGAAAAGAATTGGACTATGACTAGAATATGATTTTAAAAGTTGACTTTACTCTTCAGATAATTATTTAACCACTCACTATTAACTAGTGCTCTATAAATTTTGCCATCGTGAACTTTATTTTTTGCTATATATGAAGACATTTCTTTCATATTTCAAATTAGTAAATCCTAACTAATCCACACATTCTTTGAAATCACATCCATAATTTTTCAAGGATACATTGCCCTTAGCTTCGAGCTATATAGGCTGCTATTAAGATCACTTAGAATTATTCAAGTACCTTAAGTAGAGGAATTAACAATCCTAATTTTTTTTCAAAGAGAACTCCTTTGAAATGCAAAGTTACATTTATAACTGAAGGAGATTGATCTCTTGATATTCTCCTGAGGAAGTAGGACTTACACTTACATCATCTGATCATTTTCTTAAAGTAGGGTGACTTAAACTAATCTTGTATGAAAAGAAAATACTATATGAACATGAAGATGATGTAACACCCCCTATACAAAACCTATAACCACCCACACATGTGGCACCTAAAAGTTTTGTACATAATTCATAATATGCAATTCTATTCAATGTTATACATGTACATATTACAAAATTTCATATCCCTTAACAATATCGTTTAAAAGTAGTATTACATCATTACATTAATATGGTAATCCAAAAGACATATTACATAACTTAAATTCTTAATTACAAATTATTAAAAAACTAAAATTTCCTTCATTACATATACAACCATTCTTTAATCAAAAGACATCCAATGATACTTTTACTTCCAACGGTTGGCCTTGGTCCTTGTAGATGATCCCTGTGCCTTACTCCTATTATTTAGACCTACACAAATTAACACCCATACTAAGTTTGAAAGCTTAATGTGGAAGTACTTAGTTTAGATGATCACTCATGGCAATCATCCACCAAGGACACACACATTCATAAATATCATAAATTCATGTAAACAATGATGGCATAACTAAGCAAAGTATATAATGCCAATATGCTTCAATATATTATCCAAATGACAAAGTGTTCATCTATAAGTCAAATATTGATATTCAAAGCTCATCAATACAAATTATTCATGTTATCATGTCGTATCACTCATTTATAACTCTTAAACTTCCTTTCTGTATCAAGCCTGCACATTTCCTATAGGTGTGGATAATAAAAGTTGTGGATATCCAAATATATCAAACTATAGATACCCAAAGGCATTGAACTATATATACCTAAGGGTATTGAACGATGGATAATGAAGCAATCAAATTTCAGAGATACTATAGTCTCAAAATGAAGACAACAGTGGTCTCAAATTGTAGCAACTGCACTATAACCTAAGACATGCCTATCTATCTATCACAAGAAAATGAAACAGGCACTGTAACATTTTCCTTTAATCATTTACCAATTTCATGATTAATATATTGACAAGTCATATGATATTCATTTGAAATCATAAAATCTATATGTAAACTTGTATGTTCATACTAAGCAATAAATATGCATATAGATCATCTGTATATATGTAATTTTTCTTTAGCATGCATTATGTTCAATCTTAAATTTCAATGTTTAATCACCCCATTCAAATATGGTAAGTCATATTTCATTTATTTCTGGGTGTTTGAAAATTTTCATAAACATTAGAAAAGGTTCCAAAATGGGTCATTGAAAGAAAAAGGAAGTAACACACTCAAAATAGTGTAAAATGGGTTAAGCATACAGTGGGTCTAAAAATAGGCAAACAACCAATCTAGAAGCAAATCATATGATAGCCTCCACTTGTTTCGTAATAGCCTCCACTTGTTTCGTAATTTTCCCATAGAAAAATTTCAAATTATGCTTTGACGACTTTTAAAAATTTGTTTTCCTATATCTCTAATTTCCACATCTTCAAATATTAGGCCATTTGGACTTCTAAGTCATGAGATAACTACAAAACATCACAAGCTACTCTAATACAAAGGAAACACCAGGTCATCATTTTTTTTATCTCAATTTTCAATATCATATAGCCAGAATTAGGTTAGGGTATCTTATAAGAATTTTATTTCTATGTCTTAAGTTCCATTTCCAATTATAATCACCCAATTTGGAGGTCTACAAGCTGAGTTATATCCAAAACAATATGACTGGTTTGAGTAAATCGAGAACCTAAGACAGAATTTCACTAAACGTTACTCTCTCTTGTCATATTCAACCAACTCCATGCAAAGTAACACTAAGAAATCATTACATATCAAAATTACTCTTTGTACACATTCAAACATACACATATACAAAAATTAACTAAGTGGAGTCCCAAACCTTAAATTTGTCAATTAGCTCTTCTTTTGGTGTTATTCCTTCTCTTCCCCTTTGGATTTGCTTGATTCACCAACTAGAACACCAAAAATACATATCCCAATCCCATATCCCACCTTATAATTCCAACTCTTCATGCTCAAAGTAAGAAAGATGACGAGAAGAAAAATCACAAACTTTTACTTTGGTTTTCAACTAGGATTATCTTAATTCCTTATACAAAATAATCTGATTAAGGAGATGGAATGGAAAGAAGTTGAGAAGAGAAAATTTTGGAGTTAAAACACTCTATAGACATCCCTCTCCCCACTCTTCTACTCCCCACTTTAAGAAGGCTCTCTTCCTTTTGTAAGTTAGCCTAAAATAGGTTTTTCTCTAAAAACGAATTGTTGGATTAGGTTGCACAGTTGGTTAATTTACTAAAAATGGTCCAGGGTTGTGCTAGTTCGAATGCGTCGCTGTGACGAGAGGATGAGTTCGTAGTTACAAACTTTTCTCGAAAGATTTTTTCGGTAAATTTCAGCTTTCATCACGGTGAACTTTTCCTGAAAGGTCTCTTCAAAAGATCTTTTCATTTTGCTGCGGCTAAACATCAACGTCACCGCGATGAACTTGCCTGTTGCCCTCATTGACTTGTTGACTTGTGCTCTTAGTCTTCACTCCCTAGCTCTACTTCTTGAATCTCCTACAATGAAAAATAGTAGTTTGCAGTATCAATTGTTCTAAAAAAATCAATTTAGTGTAATTACTAATTATTTGTAACAATTTTACCCTCAAACTACATTAATTCAAAATAAGCACTCATAAGTTAAATTAAGCAAAAAATTCAAAAATAAGAGCGAAGAAGTATAATAAAAATAATAAAATTGTCACCAATTGATATAGGAAACTTGCGTGCAATCAATTTTACACACATGTTTCAATCTCATTGGTCCATATGGTGATTTTTGGAAAAATTGCACATTTGTTCCTTCTTCTTCCTTTAATTCCCACTTTGGCATATAAAGTTGTCAATTGATTTCATTTTAGCCCATAACTCATGTATAATTATTCATGTCCATGCCTAAATGAATAAATTACCAATTTACCCCCTGTCTTTTAAATTGATTACCATTATGTCCTTTACTATGCTTAAATACACTTAATTCTTTAAGTTTACTTCTTAATACACACTAGACATACTATAATGCTTCTAGGGTATATATTGGGGCCTTACAGATGATTTAACAAAATGTAGTAGTGAATACCCAAAATTTTAAGCTAATTACAGTTCTCTTGAATCAATTTTATTTTGAAATTAACATAATAGTAAGCTTAGTATTATAGAAAAAATCTTTTAATATTTAGAGTTTTCTAGGGAAATTGATGCCCATCACCTTCCATAAAGCTATTGACTTAAGGGAGGGTTTAAGCTTTTAGATACCTTGGATCTTTTTCTTCTACTTGCTTTCCTTTTATTGTTAGTTTAGAACTCCTCATTGCATATATCTGTAAGCACCAATGGAGAGGAAGGAATGAGTGAATCTGCTTAAAACAACATAAAAAATTGAGTCTCATTCTAAATTTAAGAAAGGTTATATGAGACATCATTCCCATTATTAATATCAAAGTTAGGTGCATTCTCATTAAAAGGTGATCAATTTACTTTGATAGTAATAAAGTCAGAAGCATACTCTTTGGGGACTTTAGCTTGTTGTAACCTAGAAGAATTAGGCTTTTTAGCTTCGATATTATTTTTAAGCTAAAAAAAGGTGCCATATGAAGTTCCAATAGACTGATCATTAATACCTATTATTTATGAGTATTATTCCCTTTGAAATCTATTACTAATGGCACTCGATTGCTTACCTTATTGCTTCATGATTGGTATCCATTGTTATGAAACCTTAATTGTATCTTTAATTAATGAGTCATATTTTCTATGACTTAATAAGGTCATAGGATTTAGTAAATCCTTTATCAATTCTTTATTATTGTATAAATAGGTATAGTCAACTCCTTTCCTTAGAGGTGTATTTTTGTGCACGTGAATTGGTTTGCCTATATAGCTTTGGTCAGGATGTCGAAGCCCCCAAAATAATATCGATTCTCCAAACTTTTATAATGGTCATGGAACCAGGTCGAATCCCGATAAAACTGAACACTAGTTCCTTAATTTCAAGAAATAAAATTCAATGGGGGATTTTTGATTAAGAAACTAATGAACTAAAAATATGACGAAAACAAATTAAATCAACTAAATTTAAATACAAGAAAATCAAGATTACTAAAATTCAATTCAAGGGAAAGATCTCATCTAATTGTAACATTGATCATTGGTCTAGAAAGAATATTTTCACGATTTAAGCAGTTAGTTAAAAACATATTAGGATAGCCGTAATAAGTCTCAAAATTTTCTAAATTAATTAGTTCAAACCCAACATCCAAACCAAAACTTATCATCCATTGACTGGGTGTGATAGCATTTCATATTAAATAAATGATAGCAATAAGCTCCATGAAAAAGACTAAACACTAAATTAAATAATTGAGATAGCTGCAATTATTATATTTAGTTTTCTTGTTTATCATAAGTTAAATATGAAAATTCATAAATATCAAATTTGCTACTTGTACCATTCCTTCATAACAATTACAGATCACTAAATTCTTAAATAGCGATAGAATAATCAATAACTGTTAGATTAATCGAATATCAATCATTCATGAAATATGAGACCTAAAAAAAATACTTGAATTAAAATGTGAATAAAAGTTTGAAACCTAAAATCTCACGACGTTATAATTAGAGTATTGAATCCCCTTGAATTAGAACGATGAGTTTAGCCACATGTATCTTTCGCTCCAATAACAAAAATAGAAGAAAGGCTAAGAATTGAAAAAAAAAACATAAGAAGAGAGAACCTTTCCCTATTATGAGGAATGTCCCTTTTATTGGGTTTTCTAATTTAATCCTAATCTGGCTCCAACTTGTAAAGATGTCTATCTAGAATGAATTCAAAATCAGAGTCCTACATGATAGGATAAGAAGAAGTTTCCCAGTTAAACTCCAACTTTTCAAGTGATCAACCTTATCCACTGTAGCAATGTCTTCACTTTATCCAAAATTTGTCATTATCATCAATAGAGTCCCAATTTGTTGCAATCTCTACTTTTTATCTCCTAAAATAAAACAAAAATTAATTTCCATATTAAAGCACCAAAATAAATCTAAAACAAAGGAGATAATATCAAATATTATGTCAAGATAAGATCTTATCAAGCTTATTAATAAGTTCATTCCCTTAGTTGACAAATACTGAATTATAACAGTATGCATGTTTATCCATATTGGAATATGATTGCAATTAATTCTTTCCAACCTACTACCAAGTTTCTAGAGTTGTAAGAAAATGGGAATGCCAGTGAGGTGCCACAGACTAGCCTTAAGTAATTTTTTTACTTTATCTTTTAAAGAGAATTAAGTTATCTTTGCATCACCTCTTTTATTACTTTTTCCTTCCGTTATTTTAGGTTTCAATTACAAATGTTAGATAAAGGTGGATTTGTGCATAAAAAAAAAATCGACCAAGGTTAAAGACTAGCTTTTAGTTTATGCCTTTAAATTTTCTAAAGGAGAGGAAACAATTTATTGACCACAATTCTTCATAGGTGGACAATATTGCAATGTGATCTTATACTTATCCCCTATAACTTGCTCCCACTTGAGTATGGGGTTGAGGTTGGTAGAAGAAGAGGAGGGTTGGTAGGGTGAGCTTACAAAATTGGTGACCCTATTAAACAAAGGATGATGGTAGGGAACTATGCTAAAATTGGGGTAAAGGTGGTGTTAGTTTTAGTATGAGCTCTTAGGTTAAGCTTAGAACATGAAGGTGAAGGTGGGAAAGGAGTTTTAGAATTAAATGATTAAGTGAACTAGGCTAAAATTAGAGTAAAAGGTGGTGTTAGTTTCAATATGAGCTCTTAGGTTAAGCTTAGAACATGAAGGTGAAGGTGGGAAAGGAGTTTTAGAATTAAATTATTAAGTGACACTTGACAATAATAGATCTATGATCTTAAAGAGGAAGGTTGTGGGAATTTAAAGTGAAAAATTTTTAAAATAATTAAAAAATGAAGAAGCAAGAATTTGAGGAGGCTAAAAAGATGAAAGGTCCTTAAAGACATTTAAAGCAAATAGAAGTGTGCAATGAGAATGAAGTGACAAGCTTATAGATCAGCACAAAAGCAATGAAATGTAAAGAAAATGATGAGTAGAAGAGGGATGAGTATAAATGAAGATAGAGGTTACTCAGGAAAGTTAAAAAAGCAAGTATAGCGAACCCTATTCTATATAGAAGCAACAATATCTCTCTCTAGCAAACTCCATTCTCAAAATAAATTAATATCACTAAAAAATATTTTTAAAAATTACAAAAAATCTACTATCACTTTTGATTTTAAACTTCATTTCAGTATGAACTTAACAGAATTATCATAAAAGAATATGAATATAAATTACCTTATCTATAACTTCTCATATATAAATCAAATACCTATAAAATTTTTTGTTAAAACCATTTAACTATACAGAAATTTCTAATGATTAATTAATTTATGTAAAAAAATATTTTTCAAATAATATACCATAAAATTTTATTAACCAGACATATTTCTTTTTGATACTACATCAAAAAATAACAACATTATTTATGTTCAACAATTACGTAATATGAACTTTACAAAGCATTGAATGTTGAATACTTTTGGTGAATTTAAGATTTGTTATAGTCCGAACAAGAATGATGTACATGATTTTTGTGTTAGATTCATATTAAGTTGGAACAATTTCAAAGTAGTAACTATGAAAACTTTGTTTACATAACTCAAAAATATTGTTGTGCTTTGCTAATGAATAATTAACAAGGTTTTTTCCCTTTTAAAATTCTTATATGTAAAAATTTATTAATGAAAATTTTATTAACTTTTTTGCCATCAAAATTTATTTTCACTACAAACTAGATCAAAATATGATGAAATAATATGTTTCTGAAGTACCTCAATATATTAAGTCTCAAATATCAATCAGTTGCCAATAAATAATTTTTTTAAAACCATAAAACTTTACAACCATTTCTAATGTTAAAAATTATGAAATGTTTGCATGCATAACTAATATTTGAAAAAAAGGTTTTGATATAACAAACTAATAATCTTTCTATATATAAACATGTTTTTTTAATGAACATACTTTAAAAAAATAATAATGTTAATAGTTTATAAAAATTATATTATGCTTATGGGGAAAAAGTACGAAAAATCAAAAAGTAACAATGATTGCTCTTTGATGTTGCTCACTATGTTAAGTTCACCGTTCATCTTGCTCATTCAATTTCCATGGACACTCTGTAATCTTTCATTTTGGTGCTACCTATTTGTTGTGCTTCTCTTACTCAGTTTCTACCTCAAACACATTTTTGTTGCTATTATTCTTCACTCCTTTTTTTTTTGTTTTCTTTATCTTCTTATTTAGCTTCTTTCATTGTACTTCATCCTTATTGCCTCATTGATCCATATTTTCTCTCCTTTTGATTCCTCTCTTGTGTCAGTTCCTTCATGCTTCTTTGTACCTCCTTATGTCAGTTCTATCCACTAGGCTTTACCCTCCCTCGTTAGGCACAGTCAATTTCCCACCTTTTAGTTTAAACTCTCTAGTAACTCAAGCTTCTTTACCTCCTTCTAATTCTCTTTAACACTCCCCTTCAAATCTAAATGGAAAAAACTTTTTGCCTTTTAGAAGGTGCTGGGTTCGAGTTATAGGTAAGTGGATACTTGAACTTAAGCACAACTACTATCCTCTCTCTGTTTCCTCAGATTCCAAGATTCTCCCCCTAATGCAAAAGTTTTTAGAGCTAGAGTTAGTAAGTGGAACTTTACACTTCTTGGTTTCTTCATTGATAGGAGAGTGGCATTCCCTGTAATGAAGAAATGGGTTATAAATAATTTGAAATCCCTGCTACTGCAAGATATCCTCATAAATACTAATTATGTGTTTTTTTTAAAATTTTTCCATTATGGATGATTTCAAAAAGGTCATTTAGGTAGGACCATGGCATGTACACAACAAGCCCCTATTTCGACAAATTTAAAGACCTAAAATAAGGATGGAAGAAATTAAGTAGAAGTATATTCCACTGTGGATCTACGTTTATAGAGTTCCACCTGATTATTAGACTGCCAGTAGACTTAGTCACATTGTAAGCTTCATTGGTAAGCCTATCTGCATAGATCATGATTAAATCCAACTTTCTATAATATGTATTTTAGTATCTTCTATGGATGATTTGCTTGAATGCATCCCCATCATTCGATTGGATGAAAGCTTAGAACCATATGAAGATAAATTAAGAGTCTCAAATGCTTGGAAACTGTAGTTCACTACTAAGAAAATTTGGAAACCAACTGACAAAACCTTTAAGATTGGAGATTATTAGGAGGTCATAAGACTCTCTATAGATGAGTATACTATAGTAGCATAAGCTATGGATGTCACTGATCATGACAACTCTAAAACGTTGAAGACCTCTTTAGTGCGAGTGAAAAACATAGCAAAAAAGTAATACTCACTGAGACTAATAGCATATGAGCAAGATATAATTAAGGAAGTCAATTTAAGAAGACTTACTAACTTACTAACTAGGCTGAGGAATTTGAACATGTATTTAAAAGGAGATTAAGTAGGAAGAAGAAGGTCAGAGTTGGGAAGTCAAAATTATGATTATTTTAACCTGGAACATTAGAGGGGCTAATGTCCCTCATAGAAAACATTTGGTTATGAGTTTTTTAGCTCAAAGTAAAGCAAATTTATTAGGAATTTTGGAGAATCGAATTAATACCACAATTGCAACCTTCTTCATTTTTTTTCCAATGCATTGTGATCTTATCTCTAATCACGTTCGTCATCCAAATGGTAGAATTATGGTTATGTATGACTCTTTTGTTGCTAATGTTACCACAAATTTCACCTTAGACTAATTGATTCATCTGGAGGTCTATAATAAGAATTTAAGTATGTCAATCCTTATATCATTTGTTTATGCTCACGTTAGTGCATACCAAAGATCCATTTTGTAGAATCAGCTCAGATCACTGGTAGATGAATCTTCTCTTCCTAGGCTAGTTGATGTTAACTTTAATGTTTTTACCAATCCAGAAGAGACAAAAGGTGTCAGATCTATAGGTAATCCTTGCTTTGATTTGACACAATGTGTGTTTGATTTTTAATTATCTAACTTACCTTATGTAGGAAGCTGATATACTTGGTGTAATATACAAATAAAGGATAACTTTATTAGGAAAAAAAGTGACAAAAGCATTTCAAATCATCTATAGTTTACTACTTATCTAAGAAGTTTCTTTACTTTCACAACTAAATTCTTTCAGGTTGTTCTGCTACTATCACTCATCGTGGTTCTGTAATACCTCTGTTCCCTTTTGGATTCAATGACTTTCTAGCTAATCTAGCTGAGATTGAGGTTTGTATATTTAAAGCTTTAAATTTCTCCATCTATGGCTCCAAGCAATTTGTATATGCTAGGAAGATTTCACTTATTAAATAAGAGATGAAACTGTTTTTTTTAAACAACATAGACAATAATCATCATCTCCTTAACACTGTTAGAGTTTCTCTTGAGATAATTTAGAATGAGCTACAAAATGACCTTACCTTAGCTGACCTCTAGAATTAGAAAAGGATAGCTATGCAACAGCTCTCCAGTGCACTAACCTATGATCACTCACTGATGAGGCAAAGATTTAGGGTAGAATGGATAAAGGAGGGATAAAAACACGACTTTCTTTCATAAAGGTATTATTTCTAGGAAAAACATCAACAGGATCATTTCTTTGCATCTAAACAATTAGGGACTAAATTCTCAACACTTGTTTCTCCAAAAAGCTTTTAATTATTTCTAAAACATCTTGATAGCTCATACTAATTCTACCTCATCTTAGTCAATTCTGAAAGAACTTATGCAGGATCGTATTATTCAACAGGAAGAAAAAGTATTAAGCAAGCCTATCACTATTCAAGAGATAGAAAACTCCTTAAAATCTCTGAATCCTTGCAAGGCACCTAGTCATGATGTCTTTAGCCCTTATTTCTTTAATAAATGTTGGAACTTGACTAAGAATATTATGATTGATGCTATTTTATAATTTTTCAACAAAGGACAGAGATTATATGAAATCAATAGCATCTTTTTGACCCTCATTCCTAAGAGTGTGAGCATATGAGTTTCTTTGACTTTCGACCCATTCTTGTTATAACACAGTATATAAAATCACTTCTAAGATCTTATCTTAAAGGTTAAAAGAAGTTCTTCAAAAGTATATTGACCTTTCCCAGAGGGCCTACATACTAGGAAGAATTACAGGTGATAATATTTTGTTAATGCAAGAACTTGTTATAACCTATTCTAACATAAGAGGAAGCAAGAATTGCATTATAAAAATAGATTTAAATAAGGTTTATGATAGTATAAATTGAGAATTCATTCTAACACCATTTACGACTTAAAGTTTCCTGCAATTTTTATTTAGTGGATCTCACCATACATCACTACTCTTTATTTTAAAATCTTAGTGAATGGTTAACCTATTGAATTTTTCAAAAGCTTTAAAAGAATTAGAAAAGGAGATCTCATATCTCCTTATATTTTTGTTCTCGTTATGAAATTCTTCACTAGAACCCTAAAGAGAATTGTGGAGAGAGCAAAGGCCTTCTATAACATACCACTCCAATAGAGCATATTCTCGAGCATATTAGAGGATATTTGAGGCTATATATAGGTATGGAAGGTATTTTTGAAAGTAACGTCGAACTTTGGCTATTTGTTAATTAAAATGCCTTTGTACTATATGATATTTTGTTTTGATATAGATATGTGTGTGTGTGTGTGTGTCAAAACATTTCATAAATCTTAGCATTATACTTAATACCCAAAACATACACCAAGTAGAGACCGACGGTATATCTCAATTTGTGTAATATTCAAAAGACAAAAGGAAGTCTGATATCAACAAGATAATGTGGCAATGTTATTCTTGATGCAAAATAACTAGAGACTTCTGCAAGTACAATTGATCCTGACCACTAACCCATGTCCAAATGAAAAATTTATACTTCAACTAGACTAGCTAAATCTCTCCTGGACCTAAAAACAACATTGCAATTTTGATGAATTTGCGAATTCAGTAAGTGAACCACCATCGATGCACTCATGTAAGTCATATCATAGAGGACAGTTCCAGCAACATATTATTACACATCAACAATCATATCATATAGAACAGTTCTAATCACCACATCACACTATCAATGATATCCAGATGTATTGCAATATTTTGATTCAATTACAACATATCATATATGCAAAAATGCGAATTAAAATGCAAATGCAAATGCAAATGCACATATTCTTTATTTCTTCTTTCTTTTTGTTGTGATCAAATATGTCAATTCAGACCCCGAGTTTAAACAAATTTTCTATTAGCTAGCTTAACGAGCATTATAGCCCTGATCACATTACAAGCCTTAAGCCATGATTTCAAATTACGAGCATTGAGCTCAGATTTCATATTATGAGCCTTAGGCCCTGATTACGAGCATTTCGCCCTGAATGTCTGCATGTTGGTCATTTTGATCACAACTCCTATTATCTCATCATGAATTTCAAATGCAATGATACGAATCATCTCACACATCGTTTGCTTTCATCAGTGTAACTAATTATCCAAAATTCACATTCAATTTGGATCAAATAAGCATTTATGATCGTATAATCAGTAGTTGAAATTCAATTTGAAAACACTTCCATATACAGTCTCGAAATATCAAACTCCTCATACCAACAATGTCTGGAATTATAACAATCATATAAATAACAATTTATTAACTAAAATTTAACCAAAAATAAATCAATTATAGTGAGAAACATCTAAGTTAACTCATAGAACACTCCAATGAATTATTGCCTCGATGTCCCGATAATATCTGGGTATTGACAATCACTCTGAGTGCCTATTAGAAATGTATATGAAATTGGCCACTGATAACGAATAGCGAGAATACATATGCAATCCTTAAGTGCAATGTTTTATATCCTTTTATTCCTAATGTCCCTTTAGAAACAAGCTATCTTTTTTTAATCTTAACTCTCTCTACAAAAATCTAAATATCATTATTCTTGTGTCCCCTGAAACTAGGCTTCCATTATATGATGAAGAAGCACAAGATCTTTGCCAATCCTCTGGCCCCTTTTTTATGAAGGTTTTGCCCTCTTCTTCGACGAGGTATGTAAATAGGTGATTCTTTTTAGGATTGAATAAGAGGTATGAAAACATTGCTCTCCCTCTTTCTTGGCGCTCTCACTCTCTCTTCCTTCTTCACAGCTTCCTCTTTTCGGGTATGATTTTTGATTAATCAATCTCTTCTGCTTTGGTGTTTTTTGAAGTTTTGTTGAATTTTTTTGAAATTTATGTTCTTTATGGTTTGTTTCTTTTGATATTAGCTTCTTTGTTTGATTTAGTGTTTAATGCTTTCTAGGTTTGATTATGTTGATCTCTTTGCATCTGATAATGTTGGGTTTATATCAATATTGAATTTTTATGCTTAATGATCTTATGGTTTCATAAGTTTTATGTTTCTACATGATTTTTTTGAGCCAAAGTCAAGTTCTTTGATGCTTTATTGCTCTCTTATCATCTGGGTACTGGTGCTTTTCTATAGTTCTTTGATGTTTTATTGCTCTCTTATCATCTGGGTATTGGTACTTTTCTACAGATAAAGAGATGATATATTTCCTTATATTTTAGTTTTAGTTTTAAAATATATTTTATTTTTAAAAAGTTAAGTTATATTTTATTTATTTATGTATTTATTGTAATTTTATTTTATAATTATTTAGCATTCCAGTTTTACTTATTTACTCTTTAACTTGCATCATTCTTTTATTGTCATATCTGCATGTGGGTGTACCAGAAACAACCTTTGTACTATATGGGAATAAGGTTGTGTACTATCAGACCTCCCCAAACCCCGCTTTATTGCAGGACTTCGGACTGGGTGTGATGATGACTTGAAAAGCATCTCCCTTTAGAATATAATCCCCATCTAAATTCTATCTTCTTTTTTTTTGGTAAGAAACAGGCTAGCAACCAATGCTTAAATAACAATAAATCATTATCAAGATAACTTCTAGCCAAGCCATTTCACAGAAGAATTAATAAGACATCAATAATTGTTTTTCATGTTTTATACTTTAACTAACTCGAGTTCTAAAGCCCTCAAAAATTAGGAAATAATACAAGGTTCCTGCATAGGGGTCTGTCACAAGCAGTAGTAGGGAAATAAGCATAATTCAAGCTTTAGTCACTATTTTATCAGAGGTTAAGTTAAAACTATATCTACAACTTTTGTTCTTTGATTTTTTCTAAATTCATGCTATAAAGATACGTAAAATAGATCCAAAGAGGAAGATGAAATTGAAACTAGAATTTCGACTTACCTTGGTAACTACTTTCCTTCTCCTCTTCTCTTCCCCTTTTTCTTTCCTTCTTTCTCTTGTTTTTGTTTTTCTCCTTTTTCTAACCTCATGGAAGACCTTCACTCTTCCTTATGTTTCCTTTTATATCTATTTTCCTTAGAAGGTTCAAAGAAAGTCAAATTAATCCATATGTCACCATTCTATTAGTCCATGTGTTATTCTTCTATTGGTCCTTGTGTTACTAACTTTAGGCTCCACATGTCACACATTTAAGCCTCTATATGTCACTACTTGTAAGGCTACACGTGTCACCAATTGTAAGGCTATGTATGTGACCATTTGTAAAGCTCCACATGTCACCATTCTAAAGCTCCACATGTCACAAGTTTAAAGTGCCATTTGTCACAAATATAAAGGGCCACTTTTCATAAATATAAAGTGCCACTTGTCTTCAATTTTAATATTTAGGAATTTTGCTAAGCCAATTTACACATTGACTCCTTAAACTTTCGATTTTTAATAATTAACTCTAAATCACTAAATTAAATCCATCAATTTCTAATTTAATTTGAATTTATCAAAATCATATCCAAGCATCCTGAAATATGTCAATTGATTAATACAATATGCATGCGCTTAATCTTCTAAACCTCTAAACCTCAAAAATTTAGGAGACAGGATATTACACCTTCAAGTTTCACTTCAGGAGCAAACATTAACATATCACGAATCTTTGTTTTATAGATGACCTTATAGTTCCCTCTAAGGCTGATCAGACTTTTATATCTGCTCTTATAAAAGCCTTAAAAATCCTTAGCAAGCTATCTAGTTAAAGAGATACAGGGGTTATATCTCTTAAGTTGATGAACAATGTTTTGCTATCCAAAAGGCTATAGAGGTTAATAACTTATAAACAATCCCTTTACTGTAAATAAATTCATGACATTTACTTAAGTAACAAAAGCATATAGATTACAAAGATCACAACATCCTCCATTTCAACTTTGAAAGCTATTCTAAGAATTAGGGATCTATTGAGGAATGAGTTTGTCTACCTTATTAAAGATGCAAAACAAATTAGCTTTTGTTTTGACAATTGACTTTCTTGTGGTCCTTTATATAATTTATAAGAAATGGAAGGTATCAAGTCTATTATTGGTATGAGAGCGATAGTTGCTGAAGGACTAGTTGTCAGATAGATTTTCACATAAAGTTCTATTTCTGCATCTCTTTGTGAAGAGATTAATCAAACTAGCCTACTTGGAGGGGAAGATTGTATAATTTAGAAACAATCTAGAAATGCAAAATTCACAAATTATTCTTATAGAAAGATCCTTTACAATCACAACAACAGAATGCCTTAGACTCAAGTTACTTGGTTTAAGCATCTTCATCCTAAAGCCCTATCACGTTAGGTTAGCTATGAGTGAGAAATTGCCAACTGTGGACAAACTAAAGAAGTTCCTTAAAATTCTTAACTGATGCATTCTCTATCAAAGTGTTGAGGAAAGCAATGATCACCTATTATTTCAATGTGTTTTTGTCACTACTATATAGGGTTTTGTGCTACATAAATGTCACGTTCAGAATGCTCTAGAAGATTGGAACTTTATAAAGATATAATGTGGTGCCATTAAGCACCCTTATACTACAATTAACTGGGTTTTCTACCTAGCTAAGTCCTTTATTGTTAAATCCATTTAGGATAAGAGAACGCTCAAAATTTTCAAAATAGAACACTAATAATGGAATAATTCGAAAACAAAATTATTATGTATATCAAAAGCTATATTTGCTTATACAAGTCCAAATTTTAGAATGTAGATTATAGCACTTGGATGTAAAATGTGTAGTTTACCTAATGTCTAAAGAAGGTTGAACCTAAAAATACTTTATAGCTTTTACTTTACTTGGTTATCTCACATACAACTCTTTGTAGCTCTTTTTCAACTCTTGCTTAACTTTTGTAGCTTAATTCATTATCATTTTCTTAAAAAAATATATGTAAAATTTTTTAAAAGATATTGAAAATTGAATACATTGTTTGAAGCTAAGTTTTCTTAAAGTCTAAAAATGAGTAAAGTAAGATAAAAACTTCTTGTTAGAAATTAACAATTTTATTTAAAATTTAATGAACTATATTTAGGGAATGACCTTTTAAGAATTAATTAGACATGCCTTAATCAGAGGAAAAAGTGACTATATCTAAGACAGTCCTTTCCACAAATATCAATATTGGTTTTATGAAACTAGTAGTAAGATCATACTATAGTTATAAGTACAATCAAATGTGAGATACCTCATATCAAGGATTATCCCTAGGTAAGCGATTTTTTTCTCCATCTTTTGAGCAGCAACATCTACATCTACATCAATATAATAATCAAAATAAGGGTTAAGGTGAAGGATTTAAGCCTTCAACGACCTCCACAACCTAATTGTTTGGAAGAAGGTGATGTTCAAATGCATTGATTTCTTATAATCTATCAACATCTATGGAATAGGTTTTTAGAAGCTAAATCAGTCCTTACAGGGATTAACCTTACTAGTTGTGGATTTTTTTGTTTCTCTTCCTATATTATGTGTATTAAGTAAGAAAAGGCAAATTTGACAACCTTCACAACCCAATTGATTTTAAGAAAGTAACCTTTAAATTCCTTGATTTTTACATTATTATCCTCCTTAATATAGGTTTTTAGAAGATAGATTAGTGTTTACACGAATTCATCTTGTTGACTAAGGATCGTTTTATTTCTTTGTTTTGATATTAGTTATATCTAGCAAGCAAAGGAAACTTTAAGAATTGTTATGTCCTCGTTTCTAGTTATATTGGTTTTCCCTGTCCAATTTACTAAATTAGTACAATTTCCATTATAAACTATCAACCAAAAAAATCAAAGAATTGATTCCAAATTTCTTGATGTACCAAAATTTTAGAAAATATGGTATTGAGTTTCATCCTAAATGTTTTATAGTGAATAGAGTTTAGGATAACGATGGTTTATAATATTATTCCTAGTACTCAACTTATGTTATACCATAAGCCAAAATATAAAAGGAGTATTTTTCAAAAATGGATTTATTAAACAATGCTAGGTTGGAAAAAGAAAATTTTTTCTTTAAAGGATTCAAGATTTTCTAAATAGATTCTTTTAAGGTGTTTCGTATCTTTAAAATAAAAATTAATTCTTAAATACTAATGGTTAAAGTAAGAAAGTTCTTTGCCTTCTCACTAGTTCTTCGTTTTCACAACTATAGCTTCCTTGCCTTATCTGTCTCTTATCTCCTACTCACCTGCACTATATTCTCTCCTACTAACCTTCTCTTCTTCTTCCTTGTTTCCTCCTTTATCCCATCCTTTCTTTTTTTTTTTCCTATGTTGCCTCTTAAATTGTCCAAGGGCATTTTTGTCTTTATTTTTCCTACTTTTTGCTCTCACTTTATCAAGTAATCATTTTTTATCGACTTTTTAAATTTTCTTCACCTAAGACTTTGATCTTTCCTTAAATTTGCTAATGATTTCTGTCAACTTAAAACTTGGATAGATAAATAATATGGAAGGAGATATACACCGTTCTTCCTTATCCATTAAGCATGCCTCTACCAAGGCTTCCCCCTTCTTCCTTATCCACTAAGTATGCCTCTGCCAAAGCTTCCTTTTCCTATCCTCCTTTATCCTTGTCTCCACTAGTTACACAAAAAAACTCCTACCTTAGCTCCCTCCACTCTCATCTCTAACCCTTATAAAAATTTCCCTTTCTCAAAACTCTGTTAGGAAGATTTAAGTTGCAGGTGTTAGGAGACAACACCCTTATTTCCAAACTTTATTTTATTCTTGAATCTTTAGAGAATGATATTGACATCATTTCTCCATCAGTGAAAATCCTGCAAGCTTAAGCTTTAAAGTAGCTAAACACTCCAGTTGGCTAATTTGTACAGACAAAGACCTTTCTTCTCGTTAGTGAAGTCTTCGGTAAAATGGAAGTAGACTAAAATAAAATTAGAAAGAGTACTTACTATTTTGGAGATTTTCTTTATGTTCTCCTTTAGCTCGAAAGATGACGCAACCAAAGTGTTTAACCTAGGTTCAGGAAAATCCATGATTCTTTAAATATCAAAGCTTGGAATAAATCTAAATACGAAAAACTCAAGACAATACCAATTTGGGTTTATTTCCATAACATCCCTTTAAAGTACTAAAGCATAATTAGACTCAACTACTTAATTAGTTCCATTAGAAAACTATTATTGATGGATGAAAACACTATAACCTTGGGATGAAGAGGCTACACTAGGATTTTTGTTAAAGCTTAAATAGCAAGGAGCTTCCTAACACTTTTAGTTCCGTAAGGTTGGATTCTAGTAGGAATATGGAGGTGTCTTCCATTTCAATCAAATATAAATGGAGACCTGAGAAAAAAAAATCAAAGTTGAATGGAAGCTAACTGGGAGATTCTCAAGAAAGGGGACTATGAAGAGATTATTCCAAGCAAAATAGAGAAGTATTTGGAAATTAATACAAGAAATGAAAATGATGAATAATTAGAGATAAATAAGGAAATTGATGTAGACAAGTAACAAGAGATCACTAAACTCAAAAGAAAGTTAAAGAACTAACGCATATGGATCCAACAATTTAAGAGATACAAAGGAGGATTAGGACTAGAATTTTTTTTTGTGCTAGAAAGAAGTGTTAAAGGATGCTACTAAAATGCTTAATTTGTAAAGAACCTTTAACCTTATCTTAAGGATATCAAGAAGGAAAAAAGCTAAAATGAGGAAGAAGTCTCCCTCCTAGCCCATCTATCTCTATCTTTGCATGAAATGTTAAAGGTTTAAGTAATCCTAACAAGCAATAGGTTATTTAGGATTATTTATAGATAATAAAGCCATTCATCATTTGCCTTTTGGAAACTAAAATTAAGGAAAGATAACTATGTACAAATCTAGTTCACTCACAAAGTTAAAGCTCACTTACTAACCATAATGCACACTATAATGGGATGATTTTATGTCTTATAACCTTGACTTAATTATTGTAACTAACCACTTGTTTAATTCTCATGCAGTCTATATATATATATGCCACTTTAAATATGATTGGACAAAAAGTTTCATAAATTTTGTTTTTGCAGTAAACCTTGCTTTCTAGAGAAAATCCCTTCGTAAGACTTATGTAATATGTCTTTAGGGATGAATGAGCCTTGGTTAATCATAGGTGACTTTAATTACACACTTTACCACTAAGAATATGAAGGTGTCATCGATTCTAAACCTCCTTATAGTAACTTCTTAAATTTCTAAAACAACATAGAGGCTATGAACCTCACTTATAAAGGTATCACTTTATTTAGTTCAGTATGTAGTATGGGAATTGATTTCTTATAAGGAAGATAGATAAAGCTCTATTAAATCAAAACTTATTATCTATTTTTCAAGGAGCAAAGCTATCTTTAACTATCCCCTAATATTTAATCACTCACTTGTGGAGATTCATAACTTGGTTTATGTTCCAGCTTACATAACCCCATTTAAGTTCTTTAAATTCATATCCAAATAAAAGGGCTTCAAAAAAGTTATTGAAGAAGGCATGATATGAATGGCTTTGAGTAATATAAATGAGTTAAGAAGCTTAATCAAGTGAATAACAAACTTATAGTCGTGCACTTAAACCTCTCTAGCAATGATAGATGGTTAATTGACTCTTTTTTTAGCCCATATTTAATGTATTCTTTCTTGATAATTTATAATTTTGGTATATATATAGTACTTAATTTGTTTCAAATGTGTTTATAGAGTATAGTTTCCTTCACAAACGTAAAGTAGAAGAATTTGGATGAAAATTGTGGTGTAAAACAGAGGATCAACAATCTCAAAGAAGTGCACCACTATTCACTTTCATATGACCATGCATTTTTGTGATCCTCGATAAATTATAATTATGCATAGTCTAATGAAAGACTATGTAAGAGACCATTTATAACCCAAAAGCGTAGATTTGCATATAAAATTGAAGTTTTGGAGGCAAATCAGAGGAGGAAGTAGCAGGCATTATTCTTAAAAGTCCAGAGGCAATTTTAGAGGTGGTTTGGAGCTTAAGGAGTAAGAGACGTGGAGTTTTGTTGACATATCTATTAAAAAGCAATATCAGACATCTACGTTGTTAGGATACACAATAGAGAACAATCAAGGACATTTAGAATTATGATTCCATTGTTTTATATTCTTTTTTTTTTCTATATATACAGATATGATTTCATGTTCAACAATTTATACCTAAATTTTATGTTAGTATTTGGGCTAGATATAGCCTGGTTAATATCAAAACATGTTTTGATTATTTGGTAAATGCAATTGAGTTGGTTAATTATTGTGATCCGATAATCTATTTTATTATTTTCTTTTAATATGATTTATTATAATTAAATCTAATTTCATACTTTAACAATTGAGAAATCCTAGATTAAATAGATCTATGATAATTGGAAAGATTTGATTGCAATCCTAGTGATAGGATGACATGAATCTTTTGGATTAGGGTCAAAACTATTAGGGGGATTCATAATATAGTAAAGCAATCCTGTAAGATTTAACTTGAGTAATTTGGTTAGAAACCTTAAGATTAGTTGTTAGTAGACTTAAGGTCAGCTACTATCATACCATAGGAATTTCCATGGTCCAATTAATTAACAACATAATTGCATAACAAACAATCAATTGGTTAAAGGTTTAGGGTGATTTAGTGCCTAGATACTAATTAATTGATATAAATAATTAACTTAATGAATCTACAATTTTTTGCTTAAATTACGTTGCTTGTTTACTTTATTTGCTTAATTTTAGTTAGCTTAATTCGACCACAATCAATCCTTAGGCGATAGCAATTACTAGTACTTACCATCCTCGTAGGATCGACTTGTATTTGCTAGTATTATCTACAGCTATACTATGCATATATGGTATTAAATATTGACTACTCATGAATTTAGTTAATCAAATTTTATCATTGTTGTTGAGAATGGTGATATTAAGAACGCTTTGATTTAATTTCTCAAAAGTCAAGTTCACCTAAATTCTGTAAAATAATTAACACATAAATCATAATAAAGTATGAATCATAATTCGTATTTGATTGTTGATCTTGATCCTTTGTTATCGTTTCCTGCAAACCATTTCTAAAACTAACATATTTCAACAATCATAGTTGTACAATTGTCTCGCCTCTAATGATATTCATATAATGTATTTAGAGAACTCTACAAATAGTATAGATAGGATTAGGAAAAGGAGTGCTAACTCCGTTGGAGTCTAATCCTATTTACAATTGATTTTATACATTTTAGTAACTTAATTAAAATTAAAATTTATTTTAATTAAACTTTAACTAGAAATTCAATTAATTCTAAATATCAATTATGCCCAAATAAGACTCTGGTCGATAAAATCTGCAAGTGCATAGAATCATTCCTAGTACCTACAAATTAAGTATTCCAAAGTCGTCTCCCACAAGGACTAAGATACTCATTACTGAATAAATCCTAATTACTTGAACTAAAATAACAAGAAACTTAAAAGTTGATTGGATCATTGTAGATAATAAATTGTAAAGACTGTAAATAAACAAACAAGGGAAATCTGATGATTTAAACTTAGGGCTTTGGGGTTCACTAATAAATTATAGAATTGATTGAACGATAGGTTATAATAACAATTGCACAAATTTACTTATATTCTCTCTCAAGACATATAAGAATACCTAACTAGTTGATTACCATCTCTCAATATGAAACCTAACTAGTCAAATTCATTGAGAACAAGCAACCATAAGTTATCACACTAGTTCAGGAGTGTCTCTAAATCTAATGTGTTTATCTTCCTAGGGCATAAATCATACTTAACCTCTCAGTTCATCATATAATTCCTGGTTGCATTTGTGGTGATCAAGCATAGAAACAACAATAATGTCTAAGAAAGATAAACATAACCCAAGAACTTTCATTCAACACCAATCAATCCATAAAATATAAATCAATCTCTTAAAGTAGGCTACATCCCTAACCCTAAATGGGGTTTAGTTCAAGAACATGATAAAAGAATTGAAAAAAATAAAGACAATCAACATCCAAGAAAGAGTAGAGAGAAGATTGAGAGAACACAAAACAAGATTATTTCCAATGCTTGATTTAATCCTCCTTAATCTTCTTCTTTGCATCATTTAGGTGCCTCCTTTTGTGAAGCCTTGTTTTCAATAATGAACCCTCTCTTTTGGTCTTAAAAATGAGTATTTATAATGTATTGGGCTCAAAGAAACCTAGTTTTTTTCCAAATGGATCATAATAGTGTTGTCAAAGTTTGTTAAACGGACACTAAGTCTGTTGGGAAGACATTTTTTATCTTTCAGAAATGTCCATGTAGCACCTCCTTACTGCAGGGTACCCACCAGTACGTTCGGAGGTCATTCTGGTACATATCTTACAATAAGGGCGAGCTACGTTCAATCATTACTTTCACTTCATATGGCATCATAGCATCCTTCACTTAATAAGCATCAATAGAAAACCACAAAATTTTAAAACCAACTTTTTCCTCATTCACATATCTCAAAGAACAGAGTCTACATTGTCTTTTAACTTCTTCTATATGTACATTAACAAAACCTAGTACAAAAGTACTACATGAAAGGGGAAAATACATCAAATCTATCCCAGTCATCCAAAAATCCCAGTTGATTGACCTTTCAGCTATGACTTCACTTGTTAAAGCACAATCTACATGGTAGTGGAGCCTCTCAGTAGTTAGGGTCGTCTCTCGGTCCTGAAAAGAAAACATTGCAATTTTGGTGAGTTTTGCGAACTCAATGAGGTAACCATCATTGGTGGTTTACTCAATTCATTTAGCACATCAATTCACTTAACAATTATTTCACATTTTCACTTAAACAAAAGCAGATCATGCATTTCCATCAATCAAGCATACATAACCAAATGCATATGAAATATTCATGAGACTCTTTTCCAATTATTACGTTGTTGTGACCGAGTGCTTGAATTGTCCTATAACCATTTTGGATACCAAGCTTATTAAAAACTGTCTCTTATCCGAAGAGGATACAGGGTTCATTATACATTGAGCCAGAGGCTCTGAAACATTTTTGAGCTCGAGGCTCATTTCCCTACGTTGAGCTTTAATCTTTGATCGTTGGCTACTCTGGTCACAACTGCCATTATATTTCATACATTCATACATGGAATGCATGTACCGTAATCAATCACATTATAAGCATTTAAGTCTCAACATTCACATTCAAGCCACACTTCAATAACCCAATCCATATTTCACAGTCATCGGACCTTCTGTCTGGAATCCACAATCAAATCTCATTCATTCATTATTCAAAATATAATCTACGCAAACAAGTAATTAAGTGAGACCGTCTAGGTTACTCACTAGTTTCTTCCAAAGCTAATTGCTAGAAGATCCGACAATGTCAGGAGGTTGACGTTCCAGTTGCTCCTCTATAACAAATAATAAACACAATATCACAATTTCTTCAATCATAAGTATCCGATGATGCACATGTATGAAATAAATTATATACAATACATGTTCATGACAATCCTGGTTATCTTTCCCTTATTTCGATCACATTATCAATCTTATATCCGAAACCCGTCTAAGTATGATTCATGCTTAGGTTTATGCCTCACTAAAACCATCGAAATCACAATTCATTACTCATTTGGAATCCTATAGATCTAGACATAATCAAAACAATGAAGTACATTCAATGGAATAACCACAGTTCATAAAACTTTAAGAGCACACTCACTATACCCATTCCACGTTTCTCATTCAATCTTTCTCAATTCATTTCCGATGGCTAAGATTTTTGGGTGGAGATGTAGGGAAATGTGTTATGAGTCATATGGTTCAAGAATCAATTCATTTGGGCGCCTAGACAAGAAGTTATGGCCAGGCGAGAAGAAAAAAAGATAGAAGGAGCGAAACTCAGAAGAAGCAAAACACAGAAGAAGTAAAAAGACAGAAGAAGAAAAACTCAGAAGAAGAAAAACACAAAAGAAGACACGTCAGCAAAACAAAGAAGAAGACGTGTCAGCAAAACACAGAAGAAGTAAAACTTAGAAGGAACAAAACACAAAAGGAGTTCATGAACAATAACACAGAAGGAGTTCATGCACAGTAACACAGAAGGAGTTCATAAACAGTAACACAGAAGGAGTTCATGAATAATAAAACAAAAAGGAGTTCATGAACAATAACACAGAAGCAGTTTATGAACAGTAACACAGAAGCAGTTCATAAATAGTAACACAGAAGTAGTTCATGAATAGTAACACAGAAGGAGTTCATGAACAGTAACACAGAAGGAGTGAAACGAAGAAGAAGCAAAACATAGACGATACAAAACATAGAAGAAGATGATGTCATCAAAGACACCATCACAGAAGAGGCAAAAAGGCAGAAGAAACAAAACTAAGAAGAAGCAAAACACAGACGATACAAAACACAGAAGAAAATGACGTCATCATAGAAGAAAAAAAGGCATAAGAAATAAAACTAAGAAGAAGCAAAACACAGATGATACAAAACATAGAAGAAGAGGACGTCATCAATGATGTCATCACAGAAGAAGCAAAATGGCAGAAGAAACAAAACTAAGAAGAACCAAAACACATGTAACACCCCACTCCCGAGTGACCCGAACCTGACATCGACGGTGATATCCGAGTCCGTGCCCCGCGAGGGTGGAGTACTACATCAGTCGGTAAAACTCGGTATACAATTTTTTTT
>JANIJH010000009.1:4239226-4251949 GCA_024520975.1 Erythroxylum areolatum | reverse complement strand
AAAAGAAAATTCCCAAATCTGTCCTAATTTATATCAATCATGTTTTGATCACATTTCAAATGTAATATCCAATACATGGATCATTTATGTAAAATTCATTAATCTATACTATTTCTCAAATTAGAAAGAGATTAAATACACAAAATACGACATATATAGAGGAAAGCACATACTTAGACAGATTCGATGAAATCTCTAACAATACATGAAATCACATCAACTTTATCATTCTTCATTTTATTGCAAATTAATCATTATAGTCATTTTAAAACCTCATTTAAAGTAATCCAAGTTATTTACAACAAACTTAAGCTTACAACTTTCAACTAAAATATATAAATAAATGGGGAACCAATTGATTATTAAAAACGTAAATCAAAATCACAACATAACGTTAATAGTCCTATTTCAACTATATTAAGTATAACACTAGTAATTAAGCTTCAAAAGTGCATTATTTCAACTAATTTAGGTTGTCCATATTCATCCAACCAACCTTACTTAAAGAATTAACCTTATCAATCACCTGAAGTATAGAAAAAAAATACTAAAACAAAAACAATTATGGTTATGGAAACCTATGAATTATGCTATATAAGTTTACATATAAAAGAGGAGGGCAGGTGTTTGATGTTTTAAACAAATCAAATCAAATCTAGGAATAAACGAATTCAAAAAATAAATATAATTTAATATTTACAAATGAATAAGTAGTATTTTAAATTTTAGTTTAGTCACGTAATTTTGACATATCTTGATAATCTTATAAATTTAACAAGTTAAATGTAGAAATCCAACCAGTTAGTTCCTACTTCTCCCCTTTCACTCTTTAGAATTGAATCAGATTTATTCAAGAATAAAAAACATGTTATGCATAAGGAGACAAAATTGGTAACTGATAATTTGTTTGAAGAATAACTAAATTCTAGGTTATATAACTATAAAAGAACCACTAATTCAAGTTATCACGTTCAAGTAATCAAGGATGTCTCCAATCAAATAAGAATATGAATCAATAAAATAAAAAATTCTAGCAATTAAATCTAGGTTAAATATACTCAATAAAAAATTTAATTAAACCAAAAGATCATATCCCAAATACTTAAGATCTCATATCTAAACTAAAATTTAATAACTAAGAATAAATCAAGTATAGGAAATCAGAAACAAAGAGAATAAGGGTTTCAAAAAAAGTCATTTGATTTGATCAGACTTTACAAAGCTCAGACCAACTCTCTAGGTCTAGAATTTTCCTCCACCAGCCTTAAAACAATGCAAATAGTTAGGATATGGCTCTCCTTTGACTCCCAATTCTCTTTTAAACGATTCTTAGCTGCAACCTGCCTTAGAAGGATAACAGATCTCTTAGAGCTCTCACCTACGAGTGACTACTCGTTGGCATCTTCCCTTCTGCTCCATCACTTTTATATCCTTAAGAATGCCTCTAAGATCCATATGTTGCAAGCTTATTTGGTGATTCCTATGTACTTTTGCATTTCAAACTAATTTGGAGCTAAATACTTAGATTTTCCTAGTGTAACTTCATTTGTGAGACATAAACAAAAGTGATTGAGACTTTAATGTTAGATTTAGTAAGAGTAATATCGAGATGAGTGAATTGAGCAGTCAGAGGATTAGAATTAACTTCATAGGGATCAAAAGCTAAAATAACTCTACCATTGAAGTAAAAAGGTGATTGGAAAGACATTACTAACTTTCGTTTGAAAACCATATTCCATCAGTAAAGGGCTAGGCTTTTATTTTAGGCTTAAGGAAGCCTATTAAAAGCGGATCTCTGAAGATGATCAAATCAAGCAAAACTTTTTGTTTATTTGGAATATTAAGTTATATTAGAATCTAGGATAAAATGGACATTAGGGGGTGGGAATTTCATATGCTAATAAAAGCTTTTTTCTTGGCCTTTCTAGCTAGTTACTTTTTGGTTTTGGATGTAAGGAAAGGCATTTGGGATTTTTCTATTTCTAACCTTAAAGTAAGATGAGTAATAAATCAATGTGGTTCTTGGGGCCTAGCTAATATGTAATTAATTTATTATACATTTATTCCATAACACTTAGTGATTAATGGTATGAAATGCTTAAACTATTCATGTTAGTTCACTGAACAAGGATAAGCATTAGAGCTAAAGGAGACAAGAAAATATCAAAAGTAATGAAGAGTAACATTGTTATGGCCATAAGATACATTTCATGGCTATGAAAAATAAATCATGGTCGTGAGAGGTGTGTCAGGCCCATGACAAACTTATCATGACCATGACACTAGTTGTATGCGTGTGATACCCTATGTCATGCCCATGCAAAGTGGATCATGGCCATAATTCCTATGACTCACACTCACAATCGTGAACAACATATGCATGCCCATGAAAGCATGAGAACTCACCTGAAAACCCTACTTTTTGATATAAAAACAATGTTTTGTTGTCACAACAAATATAAATCATTTGGAAAAAGAGTGAGGTCTCAATTTTGAGGTTTTGGGAGAATAAAAAGGGGAAAACCTCTCATCCTTTGGAGAATTATGGAGGACTGGGCTTCCCGATGTTGTTTTGGAGGTGATATCGATGCCAAAGAACCCAGTTAAGCATTTCTCTCCATTGTGTTGCTGTTCTTTCCCTCTTTTCGGATTGTTTATGTTATCTTGTGTTTATTGATTAGGTATCATGTAAGGATGATCTTGATGCTCTATTGGATTGTTTTTCATAAGAACCCATTGCTAGAACTTTGAACACGATACATGATAGTCATGTTTGAATTTGTTTTGTGGCAACTCATAGTATTATATCATTCGGGATAATGTAACTTAGGTTAAACAATCTAAGCTTATGCGATTATTGCTCAAATTGGTCTATTTTTCTCACTCGTAAGGCGGTTGTCTGATTAAACTTAGAGAGCTTATTCTAGGTTATTTAATAGTTAGAGTTAATTAACGAGCTCTTCTTAATTAACTATGACCTAAGGAGAGACTAGGATTCGTAGAGCTTGTTGTTGATTTACGACCAATAGTTCAAAGAGAGGTGTGAAGTCAATAATGTAATGAAGTATGTTTAAATGAGTGTAGGTCGAGATGGAACTAAAGAACCAATCCTTAATGAATTCATCATTTTCAAGTGTTTTCTTTAATTTGTTTTCATTATTTTACTTTCATTTTATTTTATTATTTTAAACCAAACCAAACTCTCCCATAACCTAAACACCAATTAATTTCAATTGAAAAGCTTTACACACACTCTTTGTGGGATCGACCTAGATTCACCATTGCTATAGTTGTAGGTTTATTTATTTTGAGTGGTGCTATGAGATGCTACATCAATTTTGGCATCGTTGCCGGGGAGTATGGTGCTTAGTTTTCATTTTTGATTTTAATTAGTTTTTTGTATATATTTGTTCATAATTTGTTTCTTTTCAGTTATTCTTGATTTTTCAGTTCTTATTTGTTTTTAAAAATTTTAAATTACATGGACGGAAGTAATTTTTCTATAAATCATATTCTTACTCTTATAACCATGTTTGGAATGGTCATACTAAATTTAGTTATGGACGTGATAACCATGAGAACTACTTTCATGATAGTTTGCATGATGCACAAGAATTCCCATATAGACTATAAGCTTCTTATTACAAATCAAGTCCATCTCTAAAAGAACTAGTTAATGTTGTCACTACTAGCACTTTACAATTTCAGTAGTAGGAAAGACAATTTTGGTCTAGCTTTTAAGATTTTGAGTGGTAGCAAATCATGTTTCTAGAAGAATCAGTTAATGTTGTTTCTGTTAATACTTTGCAATTACAATAGTTCCATGAGGATATGATACAATTCCATCAAGATACAATGTCTAGAAACTAGAACTTGGTAAGCCAAGTGGGTCAGCTAGTAGAAGCTATCAACTACTTAGCGGCATAAAGTGAAGACATACAGCTATCTCAACCTGAGGTGTACCTAAGGGACATTAGTGCAGAGGCCTTACAGAGTGAAGAGGAGCTTGAGAATTTTGAGATTACTACTCAAGGAATTGCTTGTATGGAAGAAGTGGAGAAGAAGCTCTAAGTAGAAATGGATACATCTTTTAGCTCAAAGGTAAATAATGAGTTCCTAATTGTTGTTAAGACTAACTATTTACCTTTACTTAGTTGGTTAGAGAAATTGAACGAAGAAGAAAAAGGTGAAGAGATATTCAAGATATTTGTAGAGTGCATATACTTAGTAGAGATTGGGAGTTTGAGGATAGGGAATACACTGGAGGTGGATGATCATAAACCTTGACCCTACCTGGAACAACCTCGTGTGGAGGAAGCATATGTGACACTTGAAGATCATAATTTTGTCACATGATAAGGAAAATAAGGAGTCGATCCAGTGATAACAAACAAAGGCATTGCTTATGAGGCAACCCAAAGAAAGTTTATTTCTCTCCTTTACATATTTGGCATTTATTTCTTATATGCTTTTGTGTTATTAAATTTTTTTCCTTACTTGTCTTTAAATTTTCAATCAAGGAGAGATAGAATTAGACAAATAAAAAATATTTTCTCTTTTTTTCTATTGATTATAAGATTATATAGTCATGATTAGAGTGTGAATTAACCAAAAGAATCCATGACAACTTTAGCATGTACTTTTGCTCTTGTAATTGGTCAAAGTGTGTTATCTTTAGAAGAATAGTAACTAGTGGTACTTTTGCTCTTGTGATTGATCAAAGTGTGTTATCTTTAAAAGAATAGTAACTAGTGGTAAACAAAAGCCAAAGAGATTTTGAGCCTTATTAGACTGACGTATCCATATCAATCTCATTATCTTTTGTTTATATGTGGCCTTCATGACATGTACATCTTGACTCTACCTTAAATTTTTATTTGAGACCACAGTTTTATCACATACATTAACATGGAAATGATATAGGCATTGTTTGTTTCTTGAGCTACATTAGCCAAATAGCCTACCCATTAATATAAAATTTTCCTTTGTTAAACCCCCTTGAGCTTTATTAGCCTTTCTTTTATGCTAACCATATTACATGCTTTAAACCTAACCAAATGTCCTATCCAAGGCTTAAAGCTAGTGAAGCATTTGTTGATTATTAAGTTTGTGGATGTACAAAAGTATAAGTATGAGGTGTGCATATGTGTGGGACTGTTATAATTGTTGGTACAACATTTTATGTCTTATCAATGAAATTCCCATGTTGATATAGCTTCTTTCAATTTTTATATGTAAAAAGAGAAAAAGAAAGAAAGAAAAAGAGAAAAGAAAAAGCAAAAGCAAAAGCAAAAGAAAAGGAAAAGGAAAAGGAAAAGAAAAAAGTTTAAATAAATGTATCTAGGAGGAAAGGCATACGTTTTGAAAAGTTGTTTATGATTAGTTTCTTCTCCTAAAGTTGTATTGAATAGGTGATTTACTTATAATGTTTACGAGGTAGACATGGCTTTGAACGATCACTCCTTATAGTTTCAATGTATTGATATCATCGATTTTTATGAGTGATTCCTTCTAATTGGTTATGTTTCATATGGTTTATGGTGTGAGAGCTTGAATTTAAGTTGTGAAATATAATTGGTGCATTCATTATATCTAATGGTACCCAGTTTTGAATGAATGTTAGCATGTGCACTTGATGTTTCACTGAGTGTTACTTTTGCTTCACTAGCTCGATGACTTTTATGCTATTTTACCTAAATATATCTCACCTTACACTTACCCACATTATAACCTTGAAAAGTCCTTTGATTTATGATTATGCATATGAATCTTAGTGATGGAGAAATGAAATGGTATGCAAAGTTGTGGAATGTCATAATCATAAATGCTATTTGAGTGTATCTATGTATCTATCTTATTCTTAAACACATTTTGTCCAAGTCTACCACTAGATTGATTAGTTTTTAAAGGTGATGAATGTTGATTGATCATGAGTAGAAGCATTGAATATTGAAATCTTGCCATAGTTTTGAAAGTTGTTTCTATTTATTTATGATTATGTATTTTTGAAAGATATGAAAAATGAGTAAATGTTTTTGGGTTTATGATTTTAATTATGATATTTTGCCCAATGACAGTCAAAAGCTAAGTGTGGGGAAAATTGATATATGCTTAACTGATTATACATTTATTCCATAATGCTTAGTGATTAATGATATGAAATGCTTAAAACATTCACTTTAGTTCATATTTGAGTTTTAGGCACAATTCGGAAGCAAAAGAGCTAAAGTGAGACAAAAGTACTATATTTGAGTTGTCTTCTTGATATTCACACTCACTTGTCTTCAGGGAATAAGAAGGAGAAGGATCAGAGCTAAAGCAGACAAGAAAATACCAAAAGGAATGAAGGTGACACTGTTATGGCTATAAGATACATCTCACGGCCATGACACGTCATGGCCGTGAGAGGTATGTCACGCCCATGACACACTTGTTATGTCCGTAACACTAGTTGCATGGACATGACAACCCATGTCACCCCCATCCAAGGTGGCTCACAACCGTGATCCCAAGACTCACACTCACGACTATGAACAACATATGCACGCTTGTGAAAGCATGACAACTTACCCAAAAACCATACTTTTTGGTATAAAAACAACATTTTGTTGTCAAAATAGATACAAATCTTTTGAAGAAAGGTTGAGGTCTTGGTTTTGAGGTTTCAGGAGAATGAAGAGGGGCAAACCTATTATCCTTTGGAAACATATGGAGGGAAGCCTGACGCTGGTTTGAAGTTGATATCGATACCAAAGAACCCGGTTAAGCATTTCTCTCCATTGTATTATTGTTCTTTGCCTCTTTTCAGATTGTTTATGTTATCTTGTGTTTATTAATTGGGTATTGTGTAATAGTCTTGTTTGAATTTGTTTGTGGCATCTAACGGTATTATATCATTAGGGATAACATAACCTAGATTAAATAATCCGAGCTTGGGTGATTATTGCTTATATTAGTTTGTTTTTCTCACTCATAAGGTGGCTATCTGATTAAACTTAGAGAGCTTGTTCTAGTTTATCCGATAGTTAGGGAATTAATGAGCTTTTCTTAATTAACTAAGATTTAAGGAAAAATTGGGATTAGTAGATTTTGTTATTAACCTACAAACAATAGTTCAAATAGAGGTGTGAAGACAATAATGCACTGAAGTATGTTTAATTGACTGTAGGCCGAGATAGATCTAAAGAACTGGGTCTCCAACGAATTCATCACTTTCATCATTTTCAAATATTTTCTTTAGTTTGTTTTCATTATTTTAGTTTCATTTTATTTTCTTATTTAAAACCAAACCAGACCCCCCCATAATCTAAACACCGATTGATTTTATTTTAAAAGCTTTACATACATTCTCTATGGGAGCAACATAAACTTACCATTGCTATGATTGTTGGTCTAATTATTTTGCATAGTGCTACATCTCTAGTAAGAAGGATTAAAGTACAAATTAGAAGTTGTAAAATGAGCAATCACTAGTGGTTTATTAACCGGCTTTGTAGTTGATAAAGAAGAATTCCTTGTATTGAAAAAGGCCCTTCAAATAGGCAATTAAAGGTTGCTTCAACTTTAATTTCAATTAACTTACCAGGTGTTATTAGAATAATGTTCATTATTATTAAATGTTACCATAATTATAAGGAAAGAGTGGCATCATCAATCATTTTGCTAGGTGCCATATTATATAGAGACATAACATCTACCCTTATTTCTTAGGTTATAATGTTCGATTAAACTTCATTAAAGAGTCAGGATTTGAGGGTTTTGTAAAATGAGACTGAGGTGGTTCCAATTGATTTCCTAAAGCAAAGTTCTTCCCAATTGGATTCCAAATCTGATAATAAGAGGATTGTTACGGACTTTAGGGGTAAGGAATATTTTATATACCATCAAACCCCTATCTTTATCTAATCTATGGATCCTTAGAGTTTCAAGTACAGACTAATTAAAATCAACGTCCAATCAAACCTTAGTATAACCAATTCTCCTCAGTCCAACAGTATGTTTATCATGACACAAAGGTTTTTTCAATGGAACTTGCTAGGTATTTAAGTCCTATAGTGGAATAATACTTTAGTGGGATAAAAGGGGAGGTGTTTCAAACCTCTTTTGCAAATTCCATACTTGGTTTCATTTGAGAAGTAGTGATTTCCCATTTAAGTGCTCAAGTTCTTATTCTAGGACTTTCATCATAATAGATACATTAGTGAACCTGAATTGAAAACATTCTTCCTCAGTTGCTAGAATCAGTTTTAATCCTAACTTTTTCTATTTTTCTCAACTTTATCTTCAGTTGTGGAAAAAAAAAAAAGGGTCTCTTGTTAATAAAGTAACCAATTATGGTAACTAGTCGTCAAGCTTCTAGCATTTTAATAGTTGCTGAGACTGCTGAGGAAATGTCCTACGACGCTTTAGGGATTCTTAGGTGAGGATCACACCATCTATCTAACTCTACGTTCTTACAGGGACTCCATATCTTAGGATATAACAACTGAAGATTGAAGGGGAGGTTTAGATGTAATTGAGACATCATAAATCTGGAAGGAAGAGGATCCAAAAAATAGTATATTGGTGGAAGAAAGACTGCATTCTTAAGAGTAAGATGGGAGCAACTAAAAAAAACAGGTTAGGAGAGTGAGAGGATTGCTTGGCCTGATTTTGAGGATGTTTTCAAAGAAATTGAAAATAAAGTGGTGGATGACTTCCTTTTGTTAAATTTGATTTCATTAAAAAAAAATAAAATCAGCTTTTGACTTAGGCGAGAAATGCTTATAAATCACAATTAACCAAATAGTGACTCATTACCAAAGACAATTGCAGTGGTACCACTCTAGCTATGTAGAGTAGAGTGCTACAGAAATGGATGGACAAAGTACAAAGAATAGTTGAACAAATATGAAGCGTGTTACTCTGCATTCAACAAGCATACACTATCTGTAACACGATCTTTAGAGCAATTTCCATAACAAAAAGGATTCTTATATTTTCCCCTGCAGAACAGTGGAACAGGATTCATACATCGGTGGATGGAAACTACTACAATATGAGACTTACGCCCACCACGGAGTATCTCCGGTTCTAAAATCTGTTTCAACCCAGGGGACAAATACCACCTTCCCTTCATCTATATCCGCATGAGCCAATGCAAGAGACTGTGCCAACAGCATGGAAGAATATGATTGTCAGGCAAGCCAAGAGAATTTTCATTAATAACACAGAGTGCTTCAACTTGAAGTATGTTCAGATACTATCGCGTGTGATATTTGTGCTTTTACTTAGCATCAATGTGTATTGACGAAATAACTCATTTAGGAGAACCTTTTCTACACTCCAAACGTCAGAATTCAAAACGTAAAATCCTCTATTCCAAGTGATCAAAGAGAAGATTCATTTTTTTATCAAATGAGTTTTTGAATTATTAATGTACTGCAGAAACTATTCTAGGCAATGCCCTTTTCTTCTTTTTTTGGTTCATTTAGAATTAATACTCTGTGAATTGATGACAAACAACTTAAAGATTTAAAAGAGTTCCTAACTAAACATAATAGAGAATTAGAGATATCTTTACTTCTTAATAATTAAATCAAACTTTCCAATTCTAGTAGAATTCTTTACGGTCTTCTACGTACTTTAGAGGAAAATGATGAACCTTTTTAAACCATAATAATATGAATACATTCCCTTGAAAAAGGTGATGCGTTCAGCAATATAGAAATGCATTCTACTAAATAGGTTGCCAAAAGGTGATGCGTACTGTTACTATTCTTCATTAAAAACAAACTACATTGAAATTCTCTCATGATTGATCATATCACATTTTACAGTCTAACAGATAAATCGTTGGAAACTAACTTAATGATTAGAAAGTAGTTCTAAGTTCCAAGTTCAGTGGTTTGAAATGATATTCAACCAATCACGAAGCAAATGGTTTGATTTGCTTACCAGAGGAGCTGGACCTCTTACAACTTTTCCTTGTTCATTGTATTGGGATCCATGGCAAGGGCAAATGAACTTGTTCTCAGCTGAGTTCCACGGCACAACACACCCAAGGTGTGTGCAGACACCATTAATCCCATATGTTGCAAGGGTTCTATCTTTCTCCACAATAAGGTAGGTCGGGTCTCCCTAAATTCCATCCAAGCATTTAAACAAATGACATTCTTAGAATACTTCTATCTGTATGAATTTTCCACACACCCCATAAGCATATAGTTTTAGCCATTAAAAAAGTAAATCTGCTTGGAAGTATTCCAAAGAGCTAAAGTTCAAAATTTTCAAGTAAAGCAAAATGGTAAGGCTTTCTAATTGATCCCTACTATTAGAACAAAGGGATAGCGTTGCTTTAAGGGGAAAAAAAATTTGTCTTCCATTTATAAAAGTTTCTGCATGAATAACTAATAAAGTTTCATCACCTTCAATCCCTGAGTAAGTGTTCGGTCTCCAGGTCCATGAGTCTTGAGCCATTGTTCTGCAACAACATCATTACCAATAGCATCCTTCGCAATGGTACCCCCACCAGCACCTCGGTTCCTGACATATATTTCCAGGCAAAATGGAAGGAGGGAAGAAGTTCACTATAAGCAAAAACTTTTACGGAAGTTGGCAGAATAGAAATTTCCAGGCAATTTGATGATTCGTAAATTAAATCAAAGACAGACTTTGCAATTACACCCAACTAAACTGACTGGTCATTTAGCATATTCTTTCCTGCCTCTAGAATTGTTTACTGCATATTTTCAGTGAAGATTAGTGCCTCCCTTTAACTGTAACACGTGTGACATTTCATTTGGCAACTGGAAAAAAAATCATTCTTTAAGATTTGGTAAAAATCGAGCTTAAAAAGAGCAATTTGGTTGCGTTTGAGGAGACATACCAACACAATCAGCAATTTATAGTTATGGTTTGCTCCTTGAAATTTGAATGGGAAGAAAGTATTTGATATAAACGGAGCTTAGTTGGTAAACTTGATATAGTCCAAATCCCTCATCAGAATCTTATAGTTCTGATTACAATGAGAAATTTTAACAACAGCGAATACAGAGAAAGGAATAAGTATAGTACTTTTGAATTTTGTAGGATGAAAAAGAAAATCTGCTAACAGCCACTAATTTCCATGGAAAGAGTCGTGATAACACCATTCTCTGCTTCTTATATTAAATTGACAAAATGTTGACATCAAGAAGATACAAATGAAAAGAATGATAAACAAGTGCAAAAAACAAAGTTCTGCGATAATTTCTTGGGGGTTATAAAATAAAAGGTAATCATTCCTTACCCAGGTGGAACAAAGAAGTAGGTATAAGGGAGCAGCATTCCTGCACTGGGGAGTGAAATAGCGCCAAGAAGAAGCAGGTTCATAAGCTTCCTCTTACCCATGTCAGGGACTTTATCAGCAGCAATACTGGTGGCCTGGCATGCGATTCTCATCCGTTTGTCCTTTGATACCATATTATTCCTCGTTAGCTTCGCAAACCCGGCATGTGTGGGACAAAAGATGCCACTTTTGCTGGAGCATAGCTGGTAAACGATAGAAGCAAATACAAATATTATAACAAAAATCTAACTGAAATCAAGATAGATAGAGCATGAAGAGAAATGCTTCATGTGACATTCACCTGTGAGGGTGTTGCGGGGGAAAGAGTAGTGGAAGCCATGGATAGGATATGCTTGGACAGGAAATGGGAAACGTTTGTGCTTCAAGGGATGATATTGTGCGGAGTGATGAAGCGCAGGGACATGCAAGAATACGGTCAAAACCACAACGACCACAACTGTACTAGATAAGGCGCATGACATTAGCCATAGCCACATGTTCACAGATGGCGCTGTGCTTTAGAATAATCCTACTAATGGACTGTATACGCAGGCTTGTGACGATCCAGTATGGACTTTCTTCTTTGTGTTCCATTACACATAAAATAACTCGAATGCTGGCCCAGTTGCTACTCATCTGACCTTTGAGGCTTTCTTGCTCCGCCTAGATGTCTTAACTTTGAGGCCTAAGCCTTTCAAAATCATGGGCCTAATTCCCACCATCAGCCCACAATGAGCGTCCATGCTTTATCTAGATTAAAGATGCCAAGTACTAATTAAGAACTTGGTTTAATCTTACTCTTTCAAAACTATCCGTCTACACATGGTTGGACTTCAAGATTATCTGCCTATATTTGTAGCCTCAGCTGGTAGAAATTTAATGCAATGTTTCTGTTACGTTACAGACTTCGAATTTGGCATTATAGTGTTTTCGGAACCACTTAGGAGTACACTTTATTTTGTTTGTTTCCGATTGTAGGTATACATTCTAAAATCTATGTCTCCGCTATAACCCGGCCTAAATTCATCTTTATTATGTTAGTTATTTTACTAACTTTGCGCTTTAAAACAATGCCTTCCAAATTGCAGTAAATAAAAGAAGAAACAGTGGATGTCGACAACAGACAATAGCTACAGTCTAGGCTAGAACTACAGAGAATCAAAATGATGAGTTCAAATCTCCTGTTTAATATTATGGTATATTATTGTGTTCAATGAATCTCAGCCATTTATTTATGTAGGTCTCGCGTATGTTTCGCGTGAATCCTACAAAATAAATAACTGAGATTTCACGAAACAGAATAAGACAGGGTAATATTAGACAGTCTCGAATATTATAGGAAGAAATTTCTGTGTATTCCTTCTACGCATGCCTATAGTTTATATACATTCAGAATGGAGAGATATGCTCCATAT
>JANIJH010000009.1:3980274-4022804 GCA_024520975.1 Erythroxylum areolatum | reverse complement strand
CGGCCAATTTTGCCTACTTCTCCGAGCACCACTTAGGCAGCCTGCTCTTATTAAGAAGAGAATACTAAATTTGATATCTATACAATTTTGAGTATTTATCAAAAAAAATTTTAGGATGGTTTGGATTAGGAGGGGGAGGAGTTCTTTTATAACTTAGCAAACTCCTCTCATTTTTATTTCTTCCCAATATAGGATAGAAATTGTGTCACCAAATTCAAAAAAATACCAAAATCATCAAAGTCAAAAAAATACAACACATGGGCCACAAAATGATGGTGCGTCTATGGAGTAGCGTCGATGATTTTAATAATGGTGCGTCTATACAGTGGCATCTACTCATGGGCTGTACGTGTGTTAGGATTTCACTAGACAAAAAGAATTCAGCTAACAATGACAAGAATCTGTTATAGGTGGGTATGTTTTGTTAGCGATAGCTACACGAATGATAACTAAATTCGAGATAGCCACATCTTTTTTCAAACTTAAGTGATTCAGATTTTTATTGTAAGGTTTGTGACCTTGCAAAAAGCCATCGTGTTCTTATTTGCCTGGTTGAAATAAAAGTTCTGAGTTATTTGTAGTTATACATTTGAATATATGTGGACCTGCAAAAATGTACGTTCATTAATGAATATATACGTATGACTTCGACATCACTACTTACGGAAAAAAAAATAATGTTTGTATTGCATTTCAAAATTTCACAACATGGTAAGCACTCAATATCAGAAACTAATTCAGGTGTGGTTAACTGATAACGCCATAGAATTTATGAATGCCACTCTTGGAAATATTTTGAATAATCTTGGAATTCGGCATCAAACCTCGTGTACTTATACTCCACAATAGAATGGCTTAGTGGAAAAGAGGAATAGAACAATATTAGAGGTGGTTCTTGCTTCTCTCTTTGGAATGAACACGCCATGTTTTTATTAAGGAGAGGTAGTAAAATCTATAGTTTATCTCGTCAATAGATCACCATCTCGGGTTTTAGATTTTCAAACCCCTTAATAGAAAATGACATCCTTACTTTCAATTCCCCATCTCCCTAAACTTAAACCTACAGTTTTTTGTTGTACAGTGTACATTCATACCCCTAAGATCTTTAGAACTAAACTTGATCCTTGTGAAATGTGTGTTTGTTGGATATTTAGATTTTCAAAAGGGGTATTAGTGTTATAATCCTCAAACTCAAAAATTGCATGTAATCTTCTCGTTTCGAGAGTTAGAACCATATTATTCAGCAGGAGTTTCAACTTCTTCCTTTGAGGGGCAAACTGCTAATGGAGGGAATAAGTTGCAAGACATATCAGGTAATGTAAATGAGTGCTTAGAACTCAACAATGTTATCGATATTACAAGCAATGTAGATGAGTGCTTAGAATTGGAAGAAGTTGATAACAATGACTAGTAATACATACTTGCCTACTTCAACACCACTAACCGAAGGGTCAATCCAAAATATCCAAAATAACAACTCTTAAATAATCTCAAGTCTAGTATCTAATAATTCTAGTGATGAATTTCTTGTTCCTCCTCTTAGATACTCACAAAGATCGAATAAAGGTGTACCAAAGAAACTATATGAACCTGATCTTAACTCCAACATCAAATACCCCATCAAGAATTAAGTTTCTACTAAAAAAATTTCTAACTCATATGCACTTGTTGTTAATTAATTATACAGTGTTTTTCTTCCTAGTAATGTGCAAAAAGCTTTGAATGATCCAAAATGGACCAAGGCAATGAATGAAGAGATAGAAGCCTAGCAAAGGAACTCTACTTAGGACCTTGTTTTGCTATCTTAGGAAACTTTGAATGATCCAAAATGGACTAAGGCAATGAATGAAGAGATAGAAGCCTTGTAAAGGAACTCTACTTAGGACCTTGTTTTGCTACCTGAAGGAAAGAAAACAATTGGGTGTAGATGTGTATACACTATGAAACTCAAGGTTAATGGGAGCCTAGACAGATATAAAACAAGGCTAGTTGCAAAGGGTATAAATAAAAGTATGGAGTAGATTACCAAGACACCTTTGCACCAATGGCCAAGTTAGATATAGTTCGCAATGTCATCTCTATTGTAGCAAATCAAGAATGGCCCTAAAGCAGTTGGATATTAAAAATGCTTTCCTCAATGGAGATTTAAAAGAAGTATACATGGAGTAGCTACAAAGTGTGAAGCTTGGTTCATCAAATAGAAATAAAGTTTGCAAGTTGAAAAAATCATTATATGGGCTCAAGAAATCACCTAGAGCCTAGTTTAGGAGATTTTCAATGACAATGAAAGCTTTCGGTTACAAACAAATTAATGCAGATCACACTTTGTTTATAAAACACAAAGGAGGTAAAGTAACATCTTTAATTGTGTATGTTGATGATATAGTATTGACAGGAGATGATTGTGAAGAGATGAAGCTTCTACAGTAACACGTAGCCAATGAATTTGAATTAAAGACTTAGGATGGCTTAAATACTTCGTAGGTATCAAGGTAGTAAGGAAAGATCAAGAAATTTCTCTTTCACGAAGATAATACGTACTTGAACTCTTGATTGAAACTGGAATGCTTACTTGCAAACAAGCTGAAACGCCTATGGAAACGAACCATAACTTGGAATTTTATACAAATCAAATTCCAATACATATAGGCACTATCGAAGGTTAGTTAGGAGCTCAATTTATCTATCTTATACTAGGCTAGATATAGCGTATGTAGTCAGTGTTGTTAGTAAATTTATGCATCAGACGAGTGAAGAATATATAGATCTAATATACTGAATCTTGAGGTACTTGAAAGACTTTCTAGGAAAAGGTTTATTCTTCTCAAAGAATAGTGTTTCCAATATTGCAGGATACATAGATGTGGATTGGGCAGGTGATCAAACAACAAAAAAATCTACTTCTGGTATTTTACTTATGTGGAAGGAAATCTTGTAACTTGAAAAGCAAGAAATAAAATGTTATTGCAATGTCATGTGTAGAAGTTGAGTTTTGAAGCAGGACTTACAGAATATGTAAATTATTATAGATTAAGCATGTTTTATCATATTTGGGGATTGAATGTACAAAACCTATGAATCTTTATTGTGATGATAAGGCTCCTATTAAGTGTAGTTGTATTGCCTCGATATGGTACAGAAGAATGCACTTAAATTTTTACAAAAATATGGTTGTTTAACAACAACAAAACTGCCTTGCACGTGTGGGTTGCTCCCCGTTTATAGCTGCTTAATTATGCATGAAATTAGCTACTTTGAATGGTGTAAGCCTTCTCAGGGAACTAATTCTCACCCGTGAGCCACAAATTCTTGTCAGCTTCACAAACATAATAATAAGTACCATATTCACAATTATTTCCTTTTTCGTACATCCACGGTCTGCTTTCTAAGATAAATGCTACACTTTCCTTCTTGATTTAAGTGCCCTAGGTATTGTCGGTAAGTACTATGCTTGAGAATAATTGTCTTCTTTGATTTTAAATTACTAGATCTTCCAAATTCAAGATTCTTAGCAGCCTTTAAAGGTATCCTAGCACTTTTATTCCTTCTTTTGTCAGCTAACTTGGAAAAATTATCACCCAAGGGACATGGACATATATCCTTCCTTTTACAAAATTAATATGACTATATTTGATGCATGTGGCATATGTGCCTCATCATAAGCGGTTTTCGTTAATCGTATATGCCTGCTGATATTGTCAAATATCAACTGCAAAGAGAGTCTTTCGAATTAAATAATATTTTTAGTTTTGTTATAAAGACTTTATGTTCATTCGTTACATGCGATGTATGATAATCAAAACAAATTGATAAAACTTGACGTGTGTAAATTCCTACCGCCGGCGGCTAGCGATTTGGGCTGGTTCAACAAGATGAGAGGATAAAGTGGTGGTCCATTTTCATAAGCCGAATATACAAACGCTTTTTGGTACTCTCTTACATGGCAGATTGTAGCGTCTCGCCGACGTCGGAGTCTCCGTACGACCTTCTTTTAACGTCGATCATCCTGATTCCCGTTTCTCATTATGTCCTTTTCTTTTTCGCGATTCTTGTACTCTTTCTCTATAACTTTTTGGAGATTCACTTCCTCCGCCACTTGCTCAAAGGCTTCCGAGGCGACCTTGTAACCATCACCTGCAACTTTTCCTCCGACCTCTACTGCTCTGTCGTTTCCTCTTGCCGGATCCTTCATGGAAGGTTCCGATTCGCGCAAGTTTTCTGGATAATTGAATGTATGTGCCCTGTCCTTAGGACTGATTTTGTCCTTTTTTCTTCTTCTATAAAATGTAGGTATAGCCCTACTCCTTGGCTCTCTAGTCCTCATCTCCAAACAGCGTTTTTGAGTCTGTTTGCAAAGTCTCCTAACTTCAGTTACAGGAGGTTAGTCAATGACTTCTTAAGTCTCTGCTTTTTACACATTTCTTCAATGTTCCTCAGTTATATTCTAAAATCATGTGTAGGAGCAAAATAAGTGAGAGTATACTGGTGTGTTTACTTTTGACCTGATAATTGCAATAGTTGCGGAATAACATTGGTATTGATGATAATCTGTTACTTTTAGTATGTGGATTAAAATAAAAAATTGTTTGTTTTGAATGTTCAGGGAGTTGTTCCATGCATCTGACGGCGGAACAATTGCGTTGGACTGGCTATTGTATTCTGATGGTTAGTATCTTCAACTTTTTGGGCTTTTTAGAAATTATTATTATTATTTGTGATACTTTCCGTCTAATTTGTTTCAGTTATTCATTCCGTTTCGTTTACATGTTGCTATAGAAATCTTGCTGCTTTCCTTTTTATATGTGAAGCTTTTGAATTATTTGTTGGCAGCATATGTGGTTTTAAGATCGATAACAACTCATGATCTTCCTGTTCCTTGTTACAGTTTTCTTAGAAAGGTTCTAGAATAGCAGGAATAGATCCATTCACTTGAATCAAATGACATACTGTTACCACAAATGTATCTTGAGTTACAGTCTTCTTAACTTTTTATAATTGGGACTTTCAGAAAATAACTGTAATATTTGATGAAGCGGAGGATAGACTAAAGTCAGAAGTGCAACAGTCAATGTTATGGATTTTGATTTGTTAAGGAAAAAAGATTTTTCGGTTAACTTAAATACCCAAAAGAAATATTGCCATATATGACCTTCCTTCCATCATCCTTGACCTGGGTATTTGATTGCTTCGTATCTCTGTTTTACAGTTAAAGAAGATACCTACTCTATGAATGAAACCATTCTATCCGATGATAAAGCTCCAGTTGTGATAGTGATACCTGGCTTAACTAGTGATTCGGCTGATGCTGTAAGCGTCTCTTTTCCTTCCTTTTTATTGTAACTTGTGGTCTTCTTATCTAGACTTAAATGGGAACTTGAACTAATCTGCAAGTTGTATGAAGCAATTTGCTTGAAATGGATCCATGTGAATTTTCTAGTCTAACTAACCCACTAAGAATCATTTAAGCTGCATTTTCTTATGTTTCTCCTATATTGAGTGAATTTCTAAGTATGAAACTCCTTGTATGGTCTCCAGAAAACCTGGTTACCTGTTCTAATTAACTTTCTTGTAATGCTATCTATACTTTATAAGGAAAGAAGCTAATTTGTATAGTTTCCTTCTTTTATGATTTTTTTCCTTTAAATTCCTTTTCATTCTTCATCTCTCACCCAAACGCTGCTTTTGTTTCTGACCTGGCTATTGTTGATGTTAGGATGGTGCTTTTCGTTCTTGATTAGCTAGCAGTAAGGAAATGAAGTAAATTGTCTTCTTTTTCTTGACCATGGTTTCTTTTAATCCATGTGACAAGCTAGTTACTCATATTCACCAAGTTATATCATTTCAGAGATTATACTTTTCCAAGGCAAGATATGGAATATAGATGTCAATTTATCTATAAAGATCCCTGTAATGCATATTGTTTCAAGTTATGAACATGGTTGATTAAATGCTCAAATTAGTAGTAAGAAAAGTGATTATTCTCATAAATTTTAAATTTTGAAGTATAGTTGGATGATTTTCTTTGTCAAATTTGAATTTGGGATTTATCCAGAATTCAAATTATCTCTATGTCAATTGAGCTATAACCTTTCATTTTTTCTACTTTACCTTTTTTTGTGATATACTTTATTCTGAGACAAATATATTGTCTACCAGTATGTAAGGCATATTGCTTTTAAGATGGCAAGACATGGTTGGAATGTTGTTGTGAGCAATCATCGCGGACTTGGAGGGATATCAATAACTGTAAGCATAAACTTGATATTTTTATTCACAAAATGTTTTATCTCTCTTTTCACTCTCTCTTTCTCAAAACTTGGAAAAGGGTGTCCACTCATGCAATTAGCTCATACATCATATGACTAGTAAATCTCAAGAAAGGGGAAGAAAATGGAAACTGTGGTGCTGGGTTATCTTTTGCAGTACTACATGGCTTGATAGAGGCTTCTATTTTCATTTTGTTCTATTTTGTGAGAAAAGGAAAGGGTATGCACTCAAAATTAAAGGCTTATTTACCGTTTTGCTTATCTAGGGAAAGATGAGCCTTCTAAATTTTTAGTTCATATGAATAAATGGTTCTATACTAGACTTTGTCATGACATGAATTTCTTACTATTTAAGTAGTGGCTTGGCTTATAAATATTGTTTGCAATTTGTTGATTGCATTTATTCTTTGTATATTGGAAAGAAACTAAAACATGCATAATTACTTTTTCATATTTGTGCTGACAAGTTCTCGTGTTATAAATATATATGATCAGTCTGACTGCTTCTATAATGCTGGGTGGACGGAGGACATACGAAAAGTCATTGGTCATATTCACTGTTGCTATCCAGAAGCTCCTTTATATGCTGTTGGGACCAGTATTGGTGCCAATATCCTGGTATAATAATTCCTACCTTCCATTTTTCATGTAATTTCATTGCATGCGCCTACTTTTATTGATCCATGTCTCTATTTTTAAGTCCTATGAATGAACCAAGCATTAAGGAGATCAATAGAGCTACTATGCAGACATTGTGGCATGAATATGAACTGTGCTTTAAAATTTTAATGGCTCTACTGAGTTCTTTGACAGAATACTTGCATCGTACTACTTAGTACATATGTAGAGGACTTTTTCCCTCAAATGCAATAGGGTACTGTTCTAAAAAGAAAGGGAGGGGGAGAGATACAGCCATTTATGGAACAATTAAATTCCTAGGAGTCTTGGAAAACTCTGATAATTTAAGAAGATATTGATAGACATATTTAGTTCCTTTGGTGTTGATATGAGTTAATTTTGGGCTGTCTAGCAGCAACTAAATTAATTTTGGGCTGTCTTGCACTAACTAAATCCGTACAAGCTAATTTATAACTTAGATTTGACATGGACATATGCTCAAAAGCTATCCGAAAGCAGTCTATTTTGATTGCACTCATTTCTCTTAAGTGGATGTGTCAAAATTTTTAAGTACTCTAGTTCATACCAACAACAAGATTGTTATATGCCTTACTGGTCTTGTATTGAGTGCTATTTGATTATTTATATGTCCACAGTTTGCATCTAGGACATTTTTGCTGTGTAGTCGGAATTTCAAAGCTATAGATATGTACAATTTGTGTTAAGACAACGTTCATGCTCTAGGTGAAATATCTTGGAGAGGATGGGGATGGTATTCCTCTAATAGGAGCTGCAGCGGTCTGTTCTCCTTGGGACCTTTTGGTAAGACTAACTCATTTTATGATTTGTTGTCATTTCAGTTGTCTATATTTTGGTGAATATAATCAAGTTCCAAAAGTATTATTTCACATGTTTATATCCTTTAACACGGGGCTATTTTCGCTAGATTTTACGTCATTTCTTCTTATTATATTCTTTTTGATTGATATGATACCATAATCTCATATTCAACTAGTTGACCCCTGAATTGGCGGACTATCAGTGATGCTTACAGTTTCAGTTCATGTAGGTCAGTCTATTTTGGGTTTACACCTTCATATCCCATTCCACTTGTGGGGTTATTTTTAATCAGATTATATGTCATGAAATGGGCATTAATTAGTAGGTGGGAAATAGTGATACATTAGTTGCATTTTGGAAATATGGAGTGGTTTTAGGAACGTGTGACATGAACAAGCTATTTTGGTGTTTGTTGATACGCTTTAGATCACCATGCTCTTATGAACGATGTCATAAAGTAGTTTTGACGATGTTGGGAGCACAATTTAGATAAAAGTTCTTGACTTACCACCTAACCATCTCAAATAAATAATTGTTTGAGCATTAGATCAAGGTCAGGAGATCCTTCTTAAAATAACAATTTATTAGCATAAAAAGCAAGTTATTAGTTGGAGTTATATTGGGAGTTTTAGAAGTTCCTGTCCCTAAGTGTTTGTAAAATGTCATACCTGATTGACTTACAGATATGTGACAGGTTCATAAACCGCAGACTCACGCAAAAATTCTATGACAGAGTTTTAGCTGTTGGCCTTAAAGGTTATGCACAACTGTACGTGTACATAAACTTTTCCCAACTTTTTTCTGTTGAGTTTCTCAAAATGTGAGCTACATTAGCTTATTAAGAGCATGGCACAATATTTTTGTTCATGATTTTTCTGGTCATTTAATCTGTACTTGCAGGCATCAATCTGTATTATCACGCCTTACAAATATGGATAACATCAAAAAGGTCATTTTTCTTTTTCCTTTTCTTTTTCAAGTATGAATTCCTTAAAATTGAATGTATCCCGTAACCGAAGCAGGTTATTCCAATATCACTAGTATCAATTATGAGTGGAGTGATTGATCTGTATTGGTAATGGGGTGAGTGAAATTACCTCTTGGAAATGGACTAACTTTGGCCTGTACTTATTTTCAATGAGAATGGTTAGCATTAGTGTAATCTTCCAGGCTACTATTTTCTTAACAGTTATTGTCAAGCTGCTCCTATGGTCAAATATTTCTAACAAATGAGAGAGCTACTCTTGTATGACTGAGTACTTGTAAACCTCACAGGTGGTGTCAAGGATTCTTATTTGCTTTTGTGCGCAACAAATTGTGTGGCTTACTAGGGAAGATTTACTTCAAAAATTGAATGCGATAAACTATCTTCCTAAAATTGGGTATATAACCTAGTAGGTCTAAATGAGTCATTTACCACATGAAAGGTTAACTATCAACTTCTTCCTTTTTAATGGATCAGTTGGCTGCTTCTAAGGGCCTGTAACTTGGTCCTCATCTTGAGTTTCTATCGTCTTAACTTACCATGATGGATGAAGCTTTTCTGGTTATTGAACTAAGTGTCCCATGGGTCAGTGACACAAAAACCATGTGGTGCATGCATATTTACGGAAACTCGATGTAATTTTAATTATTTCTCTTGTTATGGTGTACTGTATTGAACAAAGGGCCATCCGTGTAATTAGTCCCTTTGTGATAAAATATTTCATTGTTAGCTATCTAAATGCTTATTGTTACATTGCTGAAATGTACTAAAATGTAAGGTTAAAGAAATATCCTGTAGTTTTAACTCTATCTTGAACCAAAATGCATCTCTTTTAGGTTATTATTCTATGGTTAATATATGGAACTTGTGCAACTGTTGGTATTTAGTGTTAAACCACATGTTTCCTTGAAGCAATTCTATCTTAGTTTGACATTGTAAATGAACTGATTGTCCTGACTTGCTGTTAGCTAGATTTGTGGCTTCTACTTTTCTACAAGCTTGTGCAAAGTCATTTAATTTGGTTTAGATGGTATCTTGTCTCCAAAGTATATGCTATAAGTCCAACTTAGAAAACTTGTTTCTAGAATCATGTCTTCTATGAGTTCACAAATTGCAGATCTATCTCTGTTTACATGTCATCTGATGTCTCTTAGTTTCTCTTAGTCAAAAATCAGTAAAACTAGCTCTTTATTTAGATCCATGTCTTAGATATAACTTCATGAATGATTTTTGTTCATGTCATTTAGCAGCAGCCAAGCCAAAAGCCTAAGACTTCCAAATATTGGTAAAAATGCTAGTATAAAAGCATATATAAGTATAGGATGTCAGATTTTACGCATGAATACACACCACTTTGGCTTTTCTTTTAGAAGTAAACATTTTTCCTTGATAATTTGGAATTTGGCTACAAAAACTACGAAATATATATTTTTGACCAAGATTTTAAATTGCGGATTGCGGGTTATTTAGCTATTGTAGGTGACATGGATGCTAATGTGGCAAATTGCTGTAATGGTCCGTAGCACAACCACAATATTGCAACTACAATTGTAGTTACATTTCACAATTTAAAATACTGTTCTTGACGTAATTCAAATTACAGTTTTCATTTTTAAGGAAATATGCCAAATAACATTAATAATATCCAGTCATATATTCTAAATATGAAGATAGATTAGTGTGTATAAGAATTTAGAAATTAGATTTGAAACCTAGATTGATTGCATTTTCTTAGGATTGATTAATGTGCCTTGTGAGCATCCCAAAACTACTGCTAGAAGATAATGCCTTTGTATGGTCCTGATCAATAGACAATCTTATCCCTGCAGGAACATTTCATAACTAGGTTTTTCAAGTTAGCTTGGAACTGTCTTTCTCAACCCAAGAAGGCTATAATAAATAAGTTGTTCCATCATCATTATGAGCTACTGTTGTTTCATTTTTAAAAAAAAATTCTTGAGAACCCAATTTCTTTATTGGTTCCTCCACAATCAACTCAATTTAACCGTAATTTGTTAAAAGCTAGTTGCCTAACCCTTTCCCTGCATCACTTATTTGCCTGATGTGCACTATATCCCAGGACCTTCTAGTCAATGAAACATTTTTTTTCCGTAGATGTGAATAAATACTATTTGTGCTCATCTCTTGCTGATGTGTAAACAGTTGATGTTTCAACTAAGTATTACTGCTTATTGTAAAAGTTAATTAGATTTGAACATTTCATTTATGTACTAAATGGGCAAGATAGAACAATCATTTGACAATTAATTACCAAGACATATGTCTTATGTGTGTATATCTGGTCATAGGAATCTGGTTGTCCTTTGTGTTTTGCAGTCATGTTCTGTTCGGGACTTTGATCATCATGCAACTCGAGTTTTGGGGAAATTTGAGGTAAAAGCTATTGACTGATTCTTACCTTTTCTATAAACGATTCTTCTGGTTAACTGCCGATTCAGCTGAAAGGTTGACTTGTTTGCCAGACAGTTGATACGTACTATAGGCATTCCAGCTCTGCTAATTTTGTTGGAAATGTTTCGGTGCCTCTTTTGTGTATCAGTTCTTTGGATGACCCAGTTTGTACAAGGGAGGCAATTCCATGGGATGAGTGTCGGTATGGAACAAGTTTATCTTTAACTTCTTAGATTTCTGTTTTTTGCGGTATTATTTGAGGTTTCATTTCAGAAGATTCCATTTGAAGCCTTCTATTTCCACAAACTTCATTGTTGCCACTCAAAATTCGTCAACATGGGAACAGAAGTGTGTGGTAGGCGGACAGATCTGGGCACATCTTTTCATGGCACATATTTAGGGAAAGGTTGGGTTGGGTTGGGTTAGCAAACCGGACAACTTGATATGACTTTCTTTCTCCTGTAACATGTCATTGCCCTTGCAACCTGTTTTCTCATTCTCCCTCATGAACTTTAAAACCCACCATACCTAATCAAAACTCTTATCTCCTGTATCCTGCAACAAATTTCTTCCATTTCATAAATTTCTTCCTCGCTTTGCTTTTCTGCTTCTTGGTTTAGACTGACTCCTGTTTTGTCCATGGCTTTCTCTTCTCTCTCTTCTGCTTTCTTGCAAAATTCCGTTGTTGAAACCCGTCTCTTGCAATAATCTGTACAGTTTAAACACTTCTACTTACTTTCTGCCAAGTTCCAAGTTGTTGAAAGCATCTGCTGCTCCTCCATTTCAGGCTATTTAACTGTCTACTGCCTTCACCATTGAACTCAAGAGTTCTCTTCTAACTTCCACTGTGCTTAATTTCGCGAGTATTGCAGTTGAATTATTGTGCTTACTCAATAACTTAAAAAGGGTCTCTTGATGTTTGCTTTTACTTTTAGATTACATGGATTCCAGTTATAGGTTTTTGTTAGGATCCAAAATCCTAACTAAGTCTATTCTAGTAATCAACCTCAACACCAGAAAACACAAGCAAGAAAAACAGTAAGAAAATTGGAGCAGAATAGAGGAGGAATAGAAATCAGTGCATTCGATATAGTATCGGCTAAACTTCGAGGGCTAGCCAACCTCCACAGTACAAACGACTATAACTAATTCATTCTCATAATCGCCACTCGTACCTACACAATCCCCTTTTATTCCCTTTTCGTAACAAACTGTCCAACTCAGCAGAATAATTCCCTTTACACTCCCCAAATTACTCATCTACCCCAGCCCTTCTCTTCCTACTATACTGCTGTTGATACCGGGTCTCAACAGTTTTCAAGGCTACTCATTTTCCTTGGACTACTAGGTTTTCAAATAAAGCAACAAAAATTAGAAAATTAGGAATGGTAACAGTAATGGATCTCATGTGAGATGCTAAATAGGAGTGTGGATGGCTAATGAGAGCTAAAATGGATAGTTTTCTTATGTAATCACTAGTTTTCATTATGTAGTCACTCCATTATATAATGAAATGGAGTATTTGACATAGACCAAGAGTATTATTGTACTTGGACAATGAAGTCATATCCTCATAGGAAGGCATTAGTAAGTAAATATTGAAAAAAAACTATTGAAAATAATTTGGATTGGATCGGGTTTACAGGGATGGACGGCTCATGTTGGGTTGGGTTTTGGACAGCCCTAATAACAGTCATATTGATTAGCATTCCATTATTTGCCCTTCCACATCACAAGGTCGATGCCATAATTCTTCCAGTCTACTGCAGTCAGCTTGAAGTTCAAATATTTTATTTGAGCTTCTTGATTACCAGCTGCCAATGTGGACAACTATTGGAAAGCCTCGTTATTGTTGCTTACCTGAATTGATTTTAAAGCATTTAAGGGTGGCACTCCTTTTATGCTTTAGCATGATTTCTAAGTGTTTGCTTATTTAGTCCAAAACTCTTTCCCCGTCTTCTTTTATCAGTTAGTTGGCAGTAAGGCAAAGACTTCAAACAAGCAATAGGTGCCATGATATTCAAACAACCTTATATTTACTATGTCAAATGGCTACTGAATCAAATGCTCATTTTTTACAATGCCCTTACCTACAAGTAATTTGGTCTAAAATCCTGCATCTGATGCATTTAGATTGTAATGAGAGGGAATGGCCTCTTTTTGTGGGTTGGGCTGTTGAGATGGCCAATCTTATGAAGCAGGATGCTTGCATATTCTAAACAGCCTTCATTTGGTCCATCTATACTATCTGGAGGGAAAGGAACAACAGGCTTCACTAAGGCCTAGCCATGGACTTACATGCAATGTCAGCAAATACAATCTTTTGAATTAGATAAATTCTTATGTCAAACAAAGCACATTTTGGAGTCACAGCCCAAGTGAAGATTAGTTGGGAACTTGACTTGAACTTGTAATTATAGGCCTCCTAATTCTGTACACCTCCCTTCTAGTTTGTCTTATTATGTAGCAAGTTGATGGGATCCCTGTTAAGGGTTTATCGTCACACACTATACTGTTGAAAACATGAAGCTTAGTCAATACAATTACTTCATTTTCCCCCAAGAAAAGAAAAAAAAAAGATTTCTAAGTGTTTACGTCACTTTATATAAACATTAAATGCTTTATTTTTTGTAGGGCAAATGAGAATATAATCCTTGCTACCACCCATCATGGAGGACACCTAGCTTATTTTGAAGGACTAACTGCAAATAGTTTGTGGTAATATATCCCTCACCTTGTATCAGCGTTTCAATACTTCTTCTATGTTTACTCTTTGTATATAATTTCTAAGATCTAAAGGCCTGTTCTTCATGTGGGAGAATACCCTTTATAATGGTCACATTTGAGTATTTTCCATACAACAGATACTAAACTGGTCACATTTGAGTCTTGTCCATACAACAGATATTAAGAAGCAAATATTTTGTATCATGATATTGTTAACTTGACCTATATTTGATTTTATAGCTTACACTACCTGTAAGTACTGTAGTTGCATTGAAATATATTACAATGAGTCTTCATTAAGTCTGATATTTTATCTCAAAGAGAGTTGGATTTGAAGACATCTGAGATAAATCATGAAGATACTTCATGAAAGTTCTGTTTAATATAGGTAGTTATACAAGAACGTACATACATGCACATGGTAGTTTCATTTTCCTATTGTTGTGGTCTTGCTATGTAATTCTAGCTCTGAGATGAATAATTCTCAATGCCCATGCGTAGTCATCATATTTGGTTCCCATTTGGTCTGATTATAAGCATGCTTGCTTTCTCCATCCCCTTACTGCAGGTGGGTAAGAGCAGTTAATGAGTTCTTTAATGTCCTTCACTCAAGCTCGTTGAGAAACAGAAAGGTGAAAATTAGATCACTCCTCTATTTTGTTCAATACAACTATGAATCTAACACTCCTGATTGGAAGTACAACATAGCAGCTAGTTAAGCACAAAATTTGGCCAGTTAAGGTTGCCCATTCTGGTTATTGAATACTTGGGTGTTATTTTGTTAGGTTACAATGAAATTAAATTAATTGATAAAGAAATTTGATAATGTAATATATTAAGTCTGCATGGATAGGCTATTCATGGGTTTTACATTGTTAGAGATGTAAAGCAAATTTCATGGCATTGCAAGCCTAATAAACGACCAAACAGTACTAACAATGGTGTAATGAACTATATTACATAAGAATTAAGTTATTGCCACTAGCATCCAGAATATTTGCTACTGGGAAGAGGAACAATTTTTTTCATATATCCACTCTGCGATTGTGTTTATTGCATCTGCTAGCCAATATATGCGTCCCTTTACTCCAACATCTTAATTCTAGTTTAAAGTCCTGATTCCTTATGTGGATTAATTCTGCTCTGAAGCTGCAACAACTAACAATGTTTTATGTTATCAATTGCAAAGAGCATCCTTATGAATGGATTTGTTAGATAGCAGTATGCTTCCTTATTGCAGAGGAAATCTTCTAGCTGGACAATTCCACTTGAATCTTCAATTGATCAGGGACCTTACGTGAATGTTATGGAGGATGGAATGGTGACTGCAGTAGGAGACACTGAAAAGGATATTGTTGCAGAGCATTTGCCTAGTGAAGATGTAAGCTGCGTTGACAAGGATCCAGACTCCATTAAGAGAGAAATGGGTGTTCACATGACGGAACAAATACAAAAGGAAAGTGACTCAAACCATCCACCAGATCCGTGTCTGGATGTTTTGATTGATCCTGTGACACAACATATAGGACAGCTCTTGAGAAGGAGTAGAGTTTCAATCTGGCTACTTGCATACGTTGCCATCATAACAACTTGGCCAGTTGCTGGTTCTGCTTTATTTCTGTTCATCAAGAAAAGGTTCAAAAACTTTTTGCCAGCTACCTTATTGAGAAGATAACTGGATGCACATAATCATGAGCAAGTTCCATCTTCACGCGGTGAATTATCATTTATACGGGGTTCAGAAAGTTGCTATTATAATGGTTTATTACACTACCTCTGTAAGGATTCATGAAGATTTCACTGCATCTGATAAAAATCACCATGATTTATCTATGTACACTCATTACAATTTGATCAGATATACAAGGTCGGTGTTAAAAGTGATGTGGCAAATAAAAAGGTTACGGTTGCCATAGTGGTGCTCAGTTATTTTTCATGTCATTCGTGAATTTGAAGGAACCATAGGCATCTAAATCCAGACATGCATAAGGTTCTCGTTGTGGAACGATGTGATTTCTTAAGACTGCCTTCTGTCAGAACATGTGGAGTGAGATGCTCTACGGCTGTTGCTGCATTGGACAGTAATTGGGGTTCATCATATTTCATCTTTACTATTTTCCTTTGTCCACTTCATTGCGACATCTCTTCTTTTTTAAAATACACTGATGCTTTTACTCTATTGGGTTTTGATTGGTTTTATTCCTTCGGTTTTGGACTTTCGAGTTACCTTACACAATTTTTAGCTATTGAGCTTTATGAGTTAGTCAGGAATTCTTAGGTTAATCATATTTCATTTAGTCTTACCTACGTTATTTCCAATCATGCAAGCTTTTATTTTAACATTTCAAGTCTCAATTGAAGTCAATCTACTTTAATTTTAGCTAATTAAATCTTGTAGTAGTTAATCAGCTTGTAATTGCTGGTAATTAATTTTTAATCAAGATTAGTTAATTGTTATTTGTTGTTAATTGTGCTTATTTAGTTTTCAGGAGGATTCAATTGCCTTTAATCGAGTTTTCTGTGTTGTAACATCATTAATTAGGGCTTTTCTAAGTTTAAATCTATGGATTTAGCTTTTTTTTAATCAAGATAAGATTGAATTTAGTCTCTTGTAGGATAATTAGATAAAATTTAGGTTAAAATAAGTTCAGTGTATTGGGTTACTAAACATGAACTACAGTTAGATGGACATTCTCATGAAGTTTTCGGAAGTTAATTGAATCTAGTTAGGATAAGTGCCAATCAATCTTTAAAATATTGAAAATCAATGAAATATAATTAGAGGATATAGTCCACAGTATAGAAAACTAGAGTGGTCAAGTAGAAAAGTCACTAACTGGGATACCTTAAAGCTCATCATATAACAATATAGTGTATGATTCTAGAGAATAGAACGATGATTATCTTAAAGAGTGAAGAAGAGGTAATTAAGAACAAGAAAGAGGAAGTTGTGTGAGAGGAAACTATTGTTGAGGAAAAAGAACAAAAGAACAATGAAGAAAAATCCCATATATCAATTGATATAAACTATTTTTTCCTTACGATGATATGTATTATTTTTTTGAAGTGATCGACACGAGATTTTATGAATTTTCCAGGTATCATTAATCAAGACATATATAAATCTTTGCAATGTCTTAAAATATATTTTTACCCCAATTTCACTATCAATCACTTCAATTTAGATGTTAAGTCTACCTCCTCTCATACAACCTAATCTACATTCTTATTAAGAACACTATTTAATATTCTCGCATCTTCTCATTAGAGAATCATGATGACTTCTCTTAACATGTTTAAACCACCTAAGCTTTGTCTACCTAAATTTGCTATTAATGTTAGTGAATCCCAACTTGTCTCTTACTACTATATTCTTGACCTTATCTCTTCTCGTAAGGTTGCACATGTAATTAAGCATTCTCATCTCCGCTACTTAACTTATAATTATGCACTTATTTAATGAGCCTACATTCTACCCTATAAAGCATAGCCAACTTAATTGCTAAACAATAGAATTTATCTTTTAGCTTAAGTAATATCTTTTTATCATATAAAACTCTTGAAGTATCCCTCCATTTAAGCTACCTTGATTTGATACAGTGAACTATGTTGTCATCCATTTTGCCATTACCTTGGATGATGATTCTAAGGTACTTAAAATAACCTTTCTATGATATAACTTCTATATCAATCTTGATCTCTATATCATATGCAATGACTAGAAAAGTTACACTCTAAGTACTCATTCTTAGTCCTACTAATTTAAAGTCCTTTGACTTTAACATATCTCTCCAAAGTTCTTGCTTAATATTAACACCCTCTTTTGTTTAATACACTAAAATAATTTCATTAGCATACGATATACACTAAGGCACATTCCCTTGGATATTATTGGTAAGTTCATCCGTAACTACTGCAAATAGGAAAGTGCTCAAAGAGGATCCTTGGTGTTACCCGATATTGATAGAAAAATGTTATGTATCTTCTCATATCATGCTTACTCTAGTTTTAACACATTCATACATATCTCTGATAACTCGTATATAGATAACAAAAACTTTCTTAGCTTCTAAACACTTCCATATGATTTCTTTAGGTGCCCCAACATAAGTCCCTCTATTTGTCCCTATAATATTTCACTAATAGTCTAAGGAGATGTATGACTTCTATCATAGAACAACTTGAAATGAAACCAAATTGGTTTTCTGAGATAGATGTATCATTTCTCACTCTTTCTAAATCACACTTTCCTATAACTTTATTATGTGACTAAGTGGTTTGATGTCTCTACAGTTGTTACAACTTTAAATGATGTCTTTGTTCTTATAGATAGGAATTAATGTTCTAAGTCTCCACTAATCTAGCATTTTGGCAGACTTGATTTTCACATTAAAAAACTTGGCTAACTAAGTAAAACCCTATGCTTCTAAACTCTTCCACACCTCCATAGGTTACTCATTAGGTCTTATTATCCTTCCATTTTTCATTTTGCTTAAAGCTCCTCTAATTTCTTCTCTTATAATATGTTAACAACAAACAAAGCTATATTATTTCTCAGAACTGCTAAAATCACCCAAGAAAATGTTTTTATCTTTGCCTTCATTAAAAAACCTATAAAAGTAGCTCGGTCATCTTCTCTTGATGTCATTTTTATCCACAAGTAACCATCCTACTTCATTCTTTATAAAACAAACTGGATCCATGTCCCTCACGTTCCATTCCTTAACTCTGGCCAACTTAAAAATATCCTTTTCTCTATCCATGCTTTCTAATGTTTGATATAAATTCTCGTAGACTCTACTTTTGGCTGCTGAGACTATCTTCTTCACCTCTTTCTTTGCTAACTTATTACTCTCTCTATTAACTACCCTCTCTTAGTCATTGTTGTTATCTAATAGAACTTTATACGTAAATCCAATAGAGCTTTATACACAACCTTCTTGATCTTTACCTTATCTTAGACGTCTTCATTCTACCACCAAGACTCCTTCTTACTATCCCTAATTCTAGGTTGATTAAATTAACTCTATTTCTAATTAAAACCTTTAAAATTGCATTAATCGATTCATGAATTTCACTATTACGTTTAACCCTAATATAAAACAAATCTATGTCTACCAATTTCTAAGTTTGCATACAACTCTTTTCAATTATGTTAAATCCATTTATACAAAGGATTTTTCAATCTTAATAGCATGAAATCGTATATGCAATAATATACTAACAATATTAATTTAAGAATAAATATGAACACATAATTGAATGTGAATAAAATTAAGGAATAAATTAAATTAAAATAAAGTCACTACAAAATCCATCCCAGGGTTCATCTAATCTAGATACTAAAAGTTATTTAGCTTATTATAATAGAAAAGAAAACATTAAAACTACAAAAACTAGAAATTTAGGAAAGCAAGACTAAAATCCTTAAAATCTCTAAAAACTTCACTCTACATTGATTAAAATCCACTCTAAAGGGATTTCCTAGGCTGTTTGTCTGTCCTTTAGCCATTCTAGGGTTCCTATCTTTGTATTTTCAACCTCCTTCTATTGTCTATAACTTAAGCATGTCTTTTTAAATTTGAAAATTGGATATAGTGAGTTACACAATCATCAATACAAGCATGTTAATGATTGTGTTATCATGTGACATTATTTGGATCTAACATATGCACAAATACATGCTTGTATTATTAATATGGCCTTCTCACTATTCAACACGAGCATATTTCCATTCAACATAAGTGTGTTTTGTAGAAAACAATTCAGCACACCTCCAACCTCTCATACACAACCCTGTACACTATCTTACACTCTATTACTCAAAACTTGTCAGAATTCATTCATTTTTGCTCCAAGGGAGTGAATTAGACCTAAAAATAAAATACGAACAACTTAAGTAACAAAATAAAAAATAATACTCATAAACAAGCAAAATGCATTAAATATAAGACCAAAAATATGAATAAATCACTATTTATCATATTCCTTACAAAAAATAAAAATAAAAGAATAAATATCCTAAACACAAATAATTAAAATGGGATATAAATTTATTAATAACTAAAATAAAAATTTAAATTGAATGTGAAATAAACATATAAATTATTGGTCCACGACACTATAATTATATTCAAATAATCTTAAAAGAGAATCAAATTTGTGGTTGGGTTACCTAACAAGCAACTCTTTATGAATATTTTAGCTTGACTGTTTCTTCAAACTTAGTTACTAGTCAAAATAATATAATTGATGCCTTCATCTTACTTGCAAAGTGTACCATGTAAAGGTCATCATCTCTCACTTGAACTTTCTTGTTTTTGGAAAGTACATGAAATATTCATTCAAAATGGAGGAAATTACAAAGACAACTAAAAGCCATCTCCAACAATTGGAGTAAGTACAAAATCAGCTAACTAATAATCAGAGAATAGTTGAGTTGCACCATCTAAATTCGAATTTGTTGTTTGATTTTATTGGAAATGAGTTGTTTATGAGGAATAGCCAAAATTGTCATTCTAAGCTTAAGAAAGAACTCCATCCATGGGAATTTGTTGTATTGATATACTTTTCCAAACATTTTTGTGTTTATAAAGTGGACTAGCATAGCAAAACCTGTTCTAAAAACCTTATGATCCTCTGACTAGCATAGCAAAACCTGTTCTAAAGACCTTATGATCCTCTTCACTTCTCCATTTTAGTTCATTTATCCAAGATAAGCATTCTAACCGGCTAAAATTCTTTTCTTGAAGCTCAAATAAATTGAGAAATTTTCTGCAAAGCAATTTTGTATGACAACATTTGAAGAATATATGATATAAAGTTTAATTAACACTAGAACATAAAGGACGGGACTTGTTGGAGATATAAAATTTAATCATGTCCCTAGTTCCTAGCTTTCACATAGTGGCTAGCTAAAGAATAAAGGAATGAGCTAGAGAAGTACCAAAACTAAAAATTAGCTTATAAAGAAAAAATCTGATGGGTGGTCTATGTGGTAAATGCTTACATGACCGAGTTGTGAACTTATGTGAATTGTGTAACATCCAACTGGCTTGATCCTGTTGCTTCTGGTTTAGTAAGTAGTTTGGAATACAATCAATTATTGGTTTAATTCTCCAAGCTGTATGAAAAGGCCAATACCAGTTGTTACTGTAAATGAGTTTATACATCTCAATATTTTTAGGTATTGCCCCTTTTAGAGTTAGAATTGTAACATAAAGGACCAAGTGAATGCCAGTTATCAAACCAGAATTTAGTGCTCTTCCCATCCTTGATGTAATGCTTGATGTGATTTTACATAAAAGGCCTATTAAGTAAGATTTTTTGAAAGGTATAGGAATGAGTACATTTCTGAGAGATTACCTAAATGCTTCCTTGTTTGAAATGAAACATATGCATCCATTTCACCCAAAGACTATCTTTGTCATAACAAATTCTTCATAATCTCTTAACTAATAAAATCTTGTTCAATTTGTTGGCAGAGTTGATTCCTAACCTACCATATTCTTGGGGGAAGAAACATAGCACTCCATTTAACTTTGGAAGTCTTTTTACCATTTGAATTCAGACCATGCCATATGAAATCCCTAATACTCATATCAATTTTCTTTAGAACTCGTTTAGGAATAACTAAGTGTGACAACTAATAAAAATATAAATTTTTGAGAATGGAAATAGCTAGTTGTAACCTACCTCCATAATGTAACACCTATTACCATAGATTACATATCGGAACACCCCGTGAACATTCCAGTACATACCTATAATAATGGCATGTTAGAGCAAACACAAATCTAACTTAATCATGGCAACGCACCTGCAACGACATCCGGAGAATCTTGAGCCTCCTGTCTGGTCATAGCATAAACTCTAGCCTGAGACAGTAGTCTGTTGCTCCGAACCTCAATCCTGACAGAAGGACTTCTAAAACTCACTCTGCCTTTGCCTCAGCTTCTCTACCCAGCCCCATTAGCTCGACTCTACTGAATAGTAGTCTCAGTCGCTATTCCTCCTCTCATACCAGACAGGGCTCTAATAGTAGCAGCACAATCCTTAACCTAATGATCAAAAGAGCCGCATCTGAGGCAAGCTCCAGATAATCTTCAGCACTCACCACTATGCTTCTTCCCACAGTGCTCACAATGCAGTAACTGTACCGACACTGTACCCCTTCCACTGCCATACTGTCAAAGCTGCCCCTCTGTACCCCGACTGTCTTGATCCAACTTGTGGTCGAAAAGGTCCATTCTTACGTTTACTGAACTTCTTGCCAGAACCACTAAACTTCACTAGGCCTCCTCATTTTAGACTCTTATCTATACTCTCCCTGATCATCTCTCAACAATTACTCTAATTGGATTGAGGCTGCTCTGAGCTCAGGAAAACTGCTCAGATTAGGGATTGCTAGCCTTGTTCGAATTTCCATGTTCAACCCATCTTTAAATCTCCTGCACTTGTCTTCCTCAGTAGCAATCAAGGTAGAAGCATACCCTATCAGCTCATTAAATATGATCTCATAATCTGTCACTAACATTCTGCCCTACTTCAAATATAGAAATTCCATCATCTTTCTATCTAGGTAGATCTTGGGCATATAGTTCTCCTTAAAGGCCCTCAAAAAGTCCACCCAATTCAGATTGCAAGGCCTTGTGGCTTTGCCTGGAATAGTCTTTCACCATTGATAAGTTGGGCCTTGTAGTAAGGAAACTGCATAGTCGAACTTTTTGTTCGATTTATAGTCCATCTGATCAAATACTCGCTCAGTCCTCTCTAACCATCCCTCGGCCTCTGTAGCGTCTGTAATTCTGTAAAAGTCGACAGCCCCCTACTTTCGTAGCCTATCGTAGTTTCTCTACCTTCTCTCGGAAACTCTTGGAGGCATTACCTCAGGTCGAGGCATAGAAGACTCTCTACTGGCTCTTTTTGATCCTAGGTCAGCTGATTGTTCCACTTGACCACCTATAGCAGATGACCTATCATAAACAATAACTTCCATTATTATCCATATTTCTCACTATATTTCATGTTTAACATTCCTATATGTCCCTCTGGATGCCAAACTATGTTATAATACCACAAATGTAACACCCCATTAGCATAGATTACATACCGAAACACCCTATGGACATTCCAGTACATAGCCTATAATAATGGCATGTTAGAGCAAACACATATCCAACTTAATCATGGCATCAATTATTATACATAAAAATCATCAATTTTAAAACCAAACTGCATTCATCATTTCATTTCTTAAAAGACAAATATACATTATGATTTACAAAACCATCTGAATATATACAATGTCGAAACCCTATCCATAACACACTGCTTGAAAGAGGAATTGAACAAATACTACTAAATAATACTTTAGTCTCAACTAACCAACCTTTGAGCCATTTCTTGTAGAGTTTGTCTGTCCTTAATGTCCTCTCTCGGACCTGAAATATCAATGTTGCAATTTTGATAAGTTTTGCAAACTCAGTGATGTAACCATCCTTGATGGTTCACCCAATTCATACCACATATCAAATCATATAAACACATAATTCACAACTTTCCATTTAAAAAATTGCACCATATATCATATAGTTCACATATCCTAATCTCATTTAATTACATATACACATTACAATTCAATCAGTCAATCACACTTAATAAGTGTATATGCAATATTCGTTTGATCCACTTTCAATTATTACATTATTGTAACTGGGTGCCTAAACTATCCCGTATCCATTGTGGATACCGGACTCATTGAAACTATCCCTTATCCGTTGCAGATACAAGGCTCATTGAACATTTCGAGCCTTTGGCTCTTAACCACATTTTGAGCTTTAATTTCATTTTTGGTGGCTACTCATGTCACAACTATTTTTATCTGATCATGTATTCATGTATGAAATGCATCACAATAATATTTAGTCATTTATTATTTCAATCATTCCCATTCAGACACATTTGCCATTTATCATTAGACCTTAGTCTGACATTCGACAAACATATTGAGTAACACATATTTCACCAAATTAACATTTAAGGAACACTTATTTCACCAAATTCACATTCAAGGAACACTTCAATATCACATTCATCAATCAATACCTCAGACCTTCATGTCCGAAATTAGTACAAACAATACCCATTCAAAACATAATATAAAACAAAAAAATATTAAGTGAGACCGTTTAGGTTACTCATAGTACACTCCAGATAGCTATTGCCTTAAAGTCCCAGCAATGTTTGGATGTTGACATTCAGTGTGGTCCTTTACAACACATAGTACATACACATATCACTATTTGCGTAATTATGAATTCATTTATGCGCATTCATGTATAATGAATACGTACAATGCATGTTCATGACAATTCTAGGTTCCTTATCATATTCTTGTCATAAAACTCATTCATAAATCAATGTCAATTGATCAATTCAAATTTGTCTAAAAACATACCCATAAGAAAAATGAAGTACTTTGATAACACTTTCTTCTTGAAGATTTTTCTCCCATATCTTAAGTTCCTAATGACACAAAGATCATACAATTTGATTCATTATCCTATGAGTTATGCTCAAAATACTACAAACTAAGTACATTTGAAATTTTGGCTAGGGCCAGATCATGCATTCAGGTTGTACAACTCATATCTCTCAATTATAATATCCAAAAATTACAAACTTTATACAATTGAAAGCTAAAAGAATAAGCTACAACTTTTGTGAATACACCTTTGTCTTATTTGGCCTACATCAATACAGTTTATTTGATAAATACAGGATATGATTTTTGTCACGGCTAGTGTTATAACCTAAGCCAAGACTCAATTTTAAGCTAAATTTCAAGACCCTTAAGGACATAATTCGAATTCAATTTCTCTTAAAAATTGAATCAAAATATGTCTATTTCAATTTAAAATAAGAATCATCTCATTTGGAAATCTACATATCAAAATATAGCCAAAATATCGAAGCATGTTCAGTACAAACATTCCAGTTATCAAATTCCTGTACAATCAATCATTAACATCAAATGGCATTCATCCTAATTCATCATCATCAGTTCTCTATTATAACATTCCATAAAAATTAATATTTTACTTACTTGGTCAGTTCTAACCCCCAGCTTAAAAATCACTCTAAATCAATGCTCCAAACATGCAGAATCATAACACATTCAATCAACTGGTTGTTTAGCTATTTTGTGAAGGATAAAAGCATGTATTTAGTGTGATAATTTAGCACAGCTTTAAGAAAAACACAAGAAGGGGAGATAGAAGCAAGTTTCGGTGGTGAGAGATGAGAAGAGAAGAAGAATGAGCTAGGTTGAAACAACACTACAAAAACATTACACCTAAGGTGCTAGATGTCACTATATTATTTCAACATATGTCCTTAAGCATGTAAGCCACTTATCCCTTACATAAGCTACCAAATGTCACCTAATTACTAGTCCATTTTTCACTCAATCATTGCTACCATTTGTTAATTAATTACTCGTGCCAAATGTCACTCATTTATCTATTCCATTTGTCACTAATTCATTAGTCCACGTGTCACACTATAATTGGTCCATATTTTGACATTTTTCCAGTCCAAAAATACTCCAAATTTCCAAAATATTACCAAAATTACCAAATCAATTTTAATACACTCCGATTTAATTTTTAAGACAAAAAATTCACAATTCACATTATTTCACTTAACATTTTTCATACCCTAGGACATGTTAATGAATGTATGTACAACCATATTAATGTGCAAAAATCAATATTCTCGTATATGTGTATGCCACATTATGCATAAGCATGAATTATGCTTTCTAATTTCTCATTAACCCTTTATAAACACTATTTTAACCTTATCGTAGTTAACAGGATGTTACAACTCTTCCCTCCTAAAAGAAATTTTGACCTCGAAATTCTTACCTGATGGTTCCAATAGGTGGGGGATATTGTTTCCTCATATGATCCTCCGTTTCCTAAGTTGCTTCCTCAATCGAGTGATTTCTTCAAATTTTCACCAATGGAATCACTCTATTTCTCAGCCGCTTTGTCTTATAACCCACTATCTTTATTTGCTCCTTAACATAAGTTAGATTGCTATCAACCTCAATGTCTTGAGCCGACAACATAGATGTTGGATCAAATCTATAACTTCTTAACATGCTCACATGAAACATATTATACAACTGAGACATTTCATTAGGCAAAGCTAACTTGTATGCCAAAGGTCCTATCCTCTCAAGGATCTCACAAGGATCAATGTACTTAGGCCTTAACTTGCCCTTTTTAGCAAACCTCAACACCCCTTGCCAAGGCGACACTCTCAGAAACACCCTGTCTCCCGCATTGTATTCCATATCCCTTCTGTGCTTATCCATATAGATTATCTATCTATCTTGGGCTTTTATTTGACTCCTGATTAGTTTCACCTTATCCATAGTTTCTTTTATCAGTTCTAGACCTTCAATAATTCTCAAGCCCTCTTCATCCCAATACAGAGGTGATTTACATTTTTTGTCATGCAATGCCTTATATGGTACCATTCCGATACTATTGTGATAATGATCGTTATAAGCAAATTCAATCAATGCTATCTACTAATCCTATGCTCCTTGAAACTGCAATACATATGCTCTGAGCATATCCTCAATAGTCTTGATTGTTCTCTCACTCTATCCATTTTTTTGAGGATGAAATGCAGTATTAAAGTTTAACTTTGTACCCATAGCTAACTACAAACTCTTTCAAAATCTCAAAGTGAATCTGGGATCCCTGTCTGATATAATGGACATCGAAACCCTTTGCAACCTAACCACCTCATTTACATACCTTCGGGCCAACTGGTCTAGTGAGTTATTCTCTCTCACTGGTATGAAATGGGCCGACTTAGTCAATCGATCCACTACAACCCAAATAGCATCATTCTGCCTCAAAGTCTTAGGCAATCCCATTATGAAATCCATAATAATTCGTTCTCATTTTCACTCCGGAATAGGCAACGCATGTAACTTTCCAACTGGAGCCTAATGCTTAACTTTAACGTACTGGCATGTTATTCATTTAGAAACAAACTCTACTACTTGCTTTTTCATTCCAGCCCACCAGAAATGTTGCTTCAATGTGTTATACATCTTGGTAGTACCAAGATACATAACATAGGTGGCTATATAAGCTTCCTCTAGAATTTCCTTTCTTAGATCATCCACATTAGGCACATATAGCCTCTATTTTAACCACAATGTTTCATATCTCAATTCAAACTCAGAATCTGTATTCATCTTAACTTTCCTAATCAGTTTTATTATCTCAAGATCTTTACTTTGTTCTTTTCTGATTCTATCATATAGCATTGGCCTCAGTTTCAATGTGGCTATTAATGCTTCATTATGCTCTAGATTCAACTCCACATTCAAAGCTCTCAATTGAATCAAGTTTGGCAACCTTAATAACTAAATCTAAGCTACATTAGTATTCAACTTTCTACTTAAAGCATCATCCACCACATTGGCTCTTCGTGGATGATACTCAATTATACAGTCATAATCTTTCAATAACTCTACCTATCTCCTCTATCTCATGTTTAACTCTTTCTGGCTTAACAGATACCTCAAGCTCTTATGACCAGTATAAATTTGGAATGTCTCTCCATATAGATAATGTCTCCAAATATTTAGAGCAAATGAAACTGCAGCAAACTCTAAATCACGTATTGGATAATTTATCTTGTGAGACCTTAGTTATCTCAATGCATAGGCTATCACCTCTCCATTCTGTATCAACACGCATCCCAATCCTTGATCCAAAGCCTCACTATATACCACATATCCTCTAGTTCCTGATGGAATTATTAACACCAGTGCAGTAGTCAATCGATGCTTCAATCTCTCAAAGTTCTTATAGCACTCTTCATTCCATCTTAATGCTACATTCTTCCTCAAAATTTTTGTCAGAGGGGCTGAGATTAATGAGAATCCCTTGACAAACCTCTGGTAATATCTAGATAATCCTAGGAAGCTTCAGATTTTAGACACATTCCTTAAAGCTTCCTAATTCATCACTGCCTATATCTTTATTGGATCAACTTGTATGCCCTGTCTAGATACTATGTGACCTAAAAATACTACTTGATATAACTAGAATTTACACTTACTGAATTTGGCATACAGTTGTTTCTCCCTCATAATCTATAAAATCACTCTCAGATGCTCATCATGTTCTTCTCTACCCTTTGAATACGCTAGGATATCATCAACGAATACAATCACAAATCTATCCAAGTAGGGTTGAAACACCTTATTCATCAGGGCCATAAATGCAACTGGGGCATTAGTTAACCCAAACAGCATTACTAAGAATACAAAATGCCCATACTTACTCCTGAATGCACTTTTTGGTATATTAGTCTCTGCTATCTTTAACTGATAGTACCTCAATCTCAAGTCCAACTTAGTAAACACCTGGGCTCCTTGCAATTGATCAAATAAGTCATCAATTCTAGGCAATGGGTACTTGTTCTTCACTATTACCCGATTCAATTACCTATAATCGATGAGCAATCTCAAAGTGCCATCTTTCTTCTTTACAAGTAAAACTGGAGCTCCCCAAGGTGAAGCACTGCGTTTAATGAAACCTTTTTCTAGCAACTCCTGTAACTGAGCCTTCAACTCCTTTAGTTCCATAGGTGCCATCCTATATGGAGGAATGGATATAAGAGCAGCACCTGGAACCAAGTCAATTGTGAAATTTGTTTCCGATCTGGAGGTAAACCAGATAACTAGGTGGGAAACACATCCATGAATTCCCTAACAATAGGAATGTAATGTACATTATGCTCAGCTTGTGTATCAATAACGCGGGTCAAATAAACCTGACTTCCATCTTGCTTCAACCTCAAGGTACTCATAAATGAAATCAGCTTGGCTAGCACTGCTTGACTAATACCTCTAAAAACTGCTCTTGGCTTATTAGGACATTCTAATACTACCTCCTTCGTATAGCAGTTCATAATAGCTCTATGAGCAATGAGTCAATCCATGTCTAGGATGACATCTATCTCCCTTAACTGTAATATAATCAAGTCTTCTTCGAATCCTGTCTGATCAACTCTAATCAAACACCTTTTGTAGACTTCTCCAATTACTGTAGTACTACTTATCGATGTACTCACCTCTAAACTAAATGTCAATTACTCTCCATTACAATGCAACCTAAATGTCAAATGCGGTGCGATAAAAGAATGTGTAAATCCAGGATCTAGTAATGCATATACTTCATAATCAAAGATAAGCAACACACTTGCAATGACATCCGGAGAATCCTGAGCCTCCTGTTTGGTCATAGCATAAACTCTGGCCTGAGATTGTGGTTTGTTGCTCTGAACCTTAGTTCTAACAGAAGGACTTCCAAAACTCACTCTGCCTCTACCTCTACCTCTTTGCCCAGCCCATTAACTCGACTTTACTGAACTGTAGTCTCACTCACTGATCCTCCTCTCATACCAAACTGGGCTCTAATAGTAGCAGGACAATCCTTAACCTGATGATCAAAAGAGTCGCACCTGCGGCATTCTCCAAACAATCTCCAGCACTCACCATTGTGCTTCTTCCCACAGTGCTCACACTTTTGGTAACTGTCTTGACACTGTGCCTCTTCCACTGCCAAACTATACAAAGTTGCCACTCTATCTGAACCCTAACTGTCTTGATCTAACTGGTGGTCAAAAAGGTCTAGTCTGGCACTTACTGAACTTTCTGCCAGAACCACTCTGAACTTTACTAAGTCTCTTCATTTTAGACTCTTGTCTATGTTCTTCTTGATCATGTCTCAACAATTGCTCTAATTGGATCGAGGCTGTTCTGAGCTCAGGAAAAGTGCTCATAATCTGCCATTGACATCTGCCCTGCTTCAGATCCAAAAATTCCTTCATCTTTCTGTCCATATAGATCTTGGCCGTATAATTCTCCCTGAAGGCCCTCAGAAAGTCTCCTTAATTCAGATTGCAAAGCCTTATGGCACTGCCTAGAACAATCTTCCACCATTGATAAACTGGGCCTTGCAGTAAGGAAACTACATAGTTGAACTTTTCGTCCAACTCACAGTCCATCTGATCAAATACTTGCTCAGTCGTCTCTTACCATCCCTCGGCTTCTACAGGGTCTGTAATTTCGTAAAAGTCCACAGCCCCCTACTTTCGTAGCCTATCGTACCTCCTCTGCCTTCTCTCAAGAACTCTTGGAGGCATTACCTTAGGTCGAGGCATAGAAGACTCTCTACTAGCTCTTTCTGATCCTAGGTTAGCTATTTGTTCCACTTGATCACCTGTAGCGGATGACCTATCATAAACAATAGCTTCCATTATTATCTACATTTCTCACTATATTTCATGTTTAACATTCCTATGTGTCCCTCTGGATGCTAAACCAGGTTATGATACCAAAAATGTAACATCTCATTAGCATAGATTACATACCGGAACACCCTGTTGACATTCCAGTACATAGCTTATAATAATGGCATGTTAGAGCAAACACATATCCAACCTAATCATGGCATCAATTATTATACATAAAAATCATCAATTCTAAAACCAAACTGCATTCATCATTTCATTTCTTAAAAGCCAAATATACATCGTGATTTACAAAACCATCCGAATATATACAATTTCGAAACTCTATACATAACACGCTACTTGAAAGAGGAATTGTACAAAAACTAATAACTAATCCTTCAGTCTTAGCTGACTGACCTTTGAGCCATTTCTTAACAAAAGTACAAGAATTAATCTTCTTATAGAGTCTATATGTCCCTAGTGTCCTCTCTCAGACCTGAAATATCAACGTTACAATTTTGATAAGTTTTGCAAACTCAGTGACGTAACCATCTTTGATGGATCACCTAATTCATACCACATATCATAATTCACAACATTCCATTTAACAAACTGCACAATATATCATATATTTCACATATCCCAATCTCATTTAATTACATATCCACATTACAATTCAATCAATCAAGCACTCTTAATAAGTGTATATGCAATGTTCGTGTGACTCACTTTCAATTATTACGTTGTTGTGATTGAATGCCTAAATTGTCCTGTATCTATTATGGATACCGAGCTCATTAGAACTATCCCCTACCAGTTGCAGATACAGGGCTTATTGAACATATCAAGCATTTGGCTCTTAACCATATTCCGAGCTTTAAGCTAATTTTCGGTGGCTACTCATGTCATAAGTATCTTTATCTGATCATGCATTCGTGTGGGAAATGCATCACAATAATATTCAGTCATTCATTATTTCAATCATTCCCATTCAAACACATTTCCAGTCCCATTCTCATTTATTATCAAACCTTAGTCCGACATTCAATAAACATATTGAGTAACACATATTTCACCAAACCCATATTTAAGGAACATTTATTTTACCAAATTCACATTCAAGGAACACTGCAATATCACATTCATCAATCAATACCTCGGACCTTCATATCTAGAATTAGTACAAACAATGCCCATTCAAAACATAATATATAATAGAAAAATATTAAGTGAGAGCATCTAGGTTACTCATAGTATGCTCCATATAGCTATTGCCTTAAGGTCCTAGCAATGTTTGGATGTTGTCGTTCAATGTGCTCCTTTATAAAACATAGTACAGACACATATTACTATTTGCATAATTATCCATGTATACTGAATATGTACAATGCATGTTCATGACAATTCCGGGTTCCTTATCATATTCTTGTTACAAAACTCATTCATAAATCAATACTCAATTGATCAACCCAAATTTGTCTAAAAACATACTTTTGGGTCCACTTTGCATGATTGTTCTCATCAGGAAAGTGATAACACTTCTTTTAGAAGATCCCATGTCTTAAGTTTCTAATGACACTAAGATTGTACAATTTGGTTCATTATCCTATGAGTTATGCTCAAAATACTACAGATTGAGTACATTTGAAATTTAGGCTAGGGTATGATCATGCATTCAAGTTGTACAACCTATATCTCTCAATTACAACATCCAAAAATTACAAAATGTATACCAACTAAAAGCTAAGAGAATAAGCTAAATTTGTAAATACACCTTTGTCTTATTCAACCTACATCAATACAGTTTATTTGATAACAACAGGACATGATTTTTGTCACGGGTAGTGTTATATCCTAAGTCAAGACTCAATTTCAAGACCTTTAAGGACAGAATTCAAATTCAATTTCTCTTCAAAATTGTAAATAAATGTCTCTAGTTTAATTTAAAACAAGAATCATCTCATTTGGAAATATACAAATCAAAATATAGCCAAAATACCGAAGCATATTCAATAAAAAACATTCCAGTTATCAAATTCCAGAACAATCAATCGTTAACATCATATGGCATTCATCCTAATTCATCATCATCAATTCTCTATTATAACATTCCATAAACACTAATCTTTTACTTACTTGGTCAGTTATAATCCCAGCCCAAAAATAACTCTAAATGAGTACTCCAAACATGCAAAATCATTACACATTCAAGAAGGGATTAAATGACTTTAAGCTATAATGCAACAACAACAATCAGCTGGTTCTTTAGTTATTTTGTGAAGGTTAAAAGCATGTATTTATTGTGGTAATTTAGCATAGCTTTAAGAAAAACACAAGAAGGGGAGATAGAAGCAAGTTTCGGTGGTAAGAGATAAGAAGAGAAGAAGAATGAGTTAGGTTGAAACAACACTGCAGAGACATTACACCTAAGATGCTACATGTCACTATATTATTTCAAAATATGTCCTTAAGCATGTAAGCCACTTATCCCTTACATAAGCTACCCAATGTCACCTAATTACTAGTCCATTTGTCACTCAATCATTGCTGCCATTTGTCAATTAATTACTCATGTCAAATGTCACTCATTTATCTATGCCATTTGTCACTAATTCATTAGACCTTATGTCACACTATAATTGGTCCATATTTTGACATTTTTCCTAGTCCAAAATACACCAAATTTCTAAAATACTTGAAATATTACAAAAAAAAATACCATATCAATTTTAGTGCACTCCAATTAAATTTTTAAGATAATAAAATCCACAATTCACATCATTTTCACTTAACATTTTTCATACTCTGAGACATGTCAATGAATGCATGAACAATCATATTAATATACAAAAATCAATATTCTTGCGTATATGTATGCCACATTATGCATAAGTATGAATTATGCTTTCTAATTTCTTATTAACCCCTTATAAACACTATTTTAACCTTATCATAAGTAGCATGATGATACACATAAGACACAAATATGTTTGTTGGACCCCATTTCTAGAGTCCAGCTATGAAATCATAAAACATGAGCGTATTACCCTGTAGGGGGAATCTCATTAACCATCATCGGTTCATCTTCATTCTCATACCATCCCAAAAATTCCCTATTTGATCAACTGAAATACGATAATCCATTCTTATGTTTATGTCCTCAATCATCACCCTAACATATCACTCATTTTTTTTAACTAAGTACATTTCAAGTTCCACTCAAGCATAAATGTGTTATAGAAAAGCATTGATAAGTCCACAATTTATAATTGTACCTGTTTTGGGACAATAGGCATAACTTTCACTAGAGATGTCAGATTAAGGTCATTTTAGGACATTTCGAAGAGATCTTCTAGATATACAACTTCTATGAAGACCACAAAGAGAGATTTTTTCTCCAAAATGGTCAAAATCACAATTTACTATAGTTGTCCAGTATATATCCTGTGCAGCATCACCATCTTATAAAGAGCATATCTCTCAACTTTGATATCCAAAAATTTCATACTTTATATTGATGGAAAGCTAACCAAAAAGACAACTTTTTCTAAATTAGTCTAGATTAATACAGTTTTTTCCCTGAAGTCAGAACATAGATTTTACCCTATGAAATGCTTGAGAATGCAATACGAAAACTTGGAAACTCATAAGCAAAGCACAAATATATTTCATTAACATCAAAAGAAAAGAGTTTTACAAAGTTTTAATGTGCATTTCAAGCCACAATATATCATTGATCTCATAAACCAAAAATACAAAATATACATGAACAAGTAATACTTGAAATGCGGCTAAAGCCTTATGTTTTCCATAAACTAACTTAAAATACAAAAATATGCAAATTTGGAGTGATGTCTTGACTCTCGATCACTCGATCTCTTGCTCACCCCCTAGAGAAGGGGAGGAATGATGATGAGCTTAAAAGCTCATGGTTAACAAGTTTATAACGAAGAAACAAGCAAAACCATTGAAAATATTCATTGCCATAGTAAATTTGCATTGAATCCATAAAATAAGTATTTCTCAAATTCCCAACTTGTCAAACAATTCATAAACAACATAAGTTACGTATTCATCAAACTTTCAACAAATCATAAACACATAAGCAATCAGAATGGTTTGGGTAGGTCCATAAACATGAGGGAGTTCTTGCGAATCTCCAGTAATAACAAAATGGACTATCACAAACTCACATAATAGTTTTACGTAGTTCATAAACATAAGGGAGTCTGTGAAGGAGCTCCATGTCATTAACGAGTAGGTGGGAGAAGCCTTTAACATGGTCAACGTGTACGGGACATAACAAAATGGACTACCACAAACCCACACAAACATAAATTTCATGAGTTTTAAACATATTGCCTAAAAGGCACATTTTTAAAACATGATTTCCATAACCATAATATATTTCAAATACGATTTCCACCTTTATTTCATAAATCATCAACAAGATTCATGTACAAAACATGTAGCAATTTCTTAAATCATTTAAGGAGCAATAAATGCAACATTTATAAAGCGATTGAAATCATTTAACTCTATTGATTTGGAAAAATATTCATGGCTCATTAACTCAACTATAAACATGTAACCCACCTAGATTCCTTGCTTAAAAAATTGCTTAAAGTTGCCTCTCCTCTTGCACCTCTTGTCTTTCTTGATTCCTTTTAACATTAGCAAAATTACAATTCACTAGGAATACCAATTGAGAACCCACAAAGCATATTCACTAAAATTGATTCTAGAATACTTAAACCCATGCATTTCCTAACTTTCATAAACTAAAACCCTTCCAAAAATCCAAAGGACTAAGAATGCACTTATCTTGAATCTTCACCAAATAAAGAGATTCTTGGCTCAAATGGAAGCTCTTCTCTTCCTTTTTCCTTTTCTCTTCTTGAACAACCTCAAAATCACTCTTGAAAGCTAAGAAAATATGAAACCCTAACTTGATCTTCCTTCTTTTCTCTCAAGAACGAAACCCTCTCTCCTTTCTGCTCTCTTTTTAACTTCAAATATAAGCTCACACCTTTCCTTATTCTTAATACTTCTTTATCTTATCAAATACTTATTCAATTAAGTAAATACAATCCTGAGGGTGTAAAAATAAATATAATGCTAATCAATAAAAATGATTATCTACTTGTAACATATTTAACAAAATCTAAAGAAAGGGATAAGGCATAAAATTCGTTACACATAAGGGTAAAAATAGGGTAAAGTAAAATCAAAGAAAAAGGCTCAACAAAGGTGTAATCTAGGTCCCTTTTTCATCTTAATGCCTCTAATTTTAAGCATTATAAGCTTAAAAACCTTGTGGACCACACAAATCATTAGGATGGTAGCTTTATTTAATTGGGATGAATGTAAGCTTTTAGTGTAACATCTTAAGTAGCGTTGAACGTTCCTTACTTTTGTATGCTTATAACATATATTTGTTTGTTTCATAGGCATTTCTCCTGGTAAATTCTAAGGCATTAACCTCATTTTTGGAATATATTATTTTAGTTTCCAAAAAATTTTAAAATTATGGTATCAATGTGCATAATAAAATCAAGTTCTAGAATCATCCAATTATACATGATATTTATACAAAAAAAAGAAAATAGAGTATAATATAATGATAATAAATTCTCATAGGTTCAAAGCATCATTGTTTAGGATCCTGTGCACAAAATTCTAGGCACTTTCTTCCAAATTGATAATCAAAACATGCATTCATACTGTAGTACATAAAAATGCATTCAATCATACTCTCATCCTTTCATATTCTATCTTAATTCCATAATTCACCACAACTCAAAATGTTTCAAGATGAGAATTAGAAAATTTGAGATCTTTATAAAGAAGAATCAATGAATTGAAATTAAAATATTATTGATTTACAATTAATTCCATAATATAAAATACTATACCTTTCTATACACTTAAAGATGTACGTTGTCCCTAATACACGTAACAAGTCACAAAAAATAGAAAATCTTTATATAGAGAGAAGGTAAAGTAAACTGGTACTTCCCTAGTTTATTATCTAAAGTTTGTATTTGTAGCATAATTTCAATCCATATTCATCCTTAATAAAATAAAATAAAATATTTAAAAATGGATGGAAAATTAAAAAACATAATTCAACTATATCTATGAAAAAAAAACTGTGGCTTAGTATATTAACGATGAATAAATAAAAGAAACAAAGAATGTAATAGTAGTTTAGAAGGGCTAATCCCTTGTTAATTATTATGATAAAATAAAATAAAAACATAAAATAAACACAAAAGCCCATGTCAAACATTCTGCTTATGTCTGCCTTTGTCTAGGGATTTGTCACTATAATAAGAGTGCATGTATTAAGTGTCTTTGGGCAATACCTTTGCAATAACTGGAGCATCTGATTGCTAAGGAGTTGACAATAATGTAGCGGCTCCTATTAGCGGAGGTGGTGTCGAATCCCCTATATGTCCTGTAATTTGTACTAGCATCTCCTCCATCTATCGATCATATGAATCTAACCATACTATATGCTTTGATAGATCCCACTGTACCTTTCAAATGGTATGCCGCACTCTTAAAATAATCTTATATACCTCTCCAATTGGGCTATCTTTAATTGGTCCCAACGTGGAGTTGTAAACAACCTGTTAAGAGTTCCTATGCTATTTGAGAAGTAGTCATGACGTTTGAATGCTATTATATGTTGCTACAGAGGGTTTGTTGAGGCTACTACTCTTGTCTATTGGGGCAATCCCCTTATACTCCATCTACAATTGTAGACTCCTTAGCTCCCATTAGAATATAGACATTCCCTACTGACCCGATCTCCTCTAAATTATCCCTATCACTGTTAATGTCTCGAGAGTGATATGCACCATCTGTCACACCGATTTCATCATAGGAAAATGCTCTAGCAGTCTCATGCCTTGAACTAGTTTGTTCATATATGGCTCCCACTCTAATGTCATAGGTATGATGCTTGAAGAACTAGGATAAGACATACCCAAGGTGGATGGGAACCTTCTTTACCATGTTGTGGAGATAGAATATGTCTAGCTTCACCACCACTCAATTGTTATCTCCTCTCCCAATAATCATATGACTAACAAATGTATGCACATATATCACCAAAGTACATATTAACTGCATTGCCTTAGACCTCGACAGATTATATAACCACTCACAACTAATGTTTTACCATAATGTCTTCTTTATAAATCTTAATAGTAAGCGTGCTGGTAATATAGCAGACTCCTTGATAGTAATGTACTTCTTTCAATATAGGCCTATATATAATAAGAACCTGGTGTAACTTATACTGCATATATCTCTTAACACCAAAAATTACAATGTGTTATGGACATCCCATGGGTAATGTTGCTTCTCAATCATAAAGGTGGTGGAGAACTCTAAGGTTAACTCTCTATATATAGGCTCCTTGATTGTGAATCACCAAAACTAATGAATTCAGACTCCTTAAGCAAGTCTAATTTAGTATAGTACTAGTTGATTGATGCTTCAACTCTCACTGTAAGGCTTCAACCTCAGCCTCTCATTGTAAAGTGCAACATGGGATGTGTGGCAGGTGTAAGGTGTGTAGGTGTCGACAATCAGCTATCGAGGTAGATGTTATGAGCTACCCTTGCCCCTTTGCCTTTTCCTTAGCACCTCTTTTTCTCACCTTTAGCTTGGTGTGTTTGCTCTCTTCATCATTATTCCCTAAAATATGCAAAAGAAGAAAATTTGCCAAAACAAGGGAATAATAGACATTAGTCACACCATGACAAAAAAAACACCATAAAATTATCCTACAATCGAATTATCATGGGTTAATAACAAAAAATAAAAAAATCCAACAAACCTTAAATTAATGTGTAAATATCACAAATATAACAACATTATATCCAAAAAAATCTAAACTTCTCACAAAATACCCCCATACACCAATTAATTGCAACAGCTATAGTTAACTTATCTAAACACCCTAATTAAATTAAAAATAAAATTGTTTAAACATTTGGAAATTAAATAGTACCAAAGCTCAATAAAATGTAAAACATGCAAAGACATGAACAATTTCACAATTGAATTAATATAAAACCAATTAATAGTCCTAGGGATTCCAATTCCTAATAATATATGAAAAATAGTTTAGAAATCCTTAGCAGATTCGAACTCATTTACGAAAAGCATCCTAAGAATACCATTTAATCCCTTAAAACTCTTCTAGTCACACAGGTAATTCCAAACAACCCCACGATACCAAAAATATGCATTGCTACACCTATTTCCGTCAAAACCATTCAAAAAATAAAGAATAATTGAAATAAAGTATTAAACATACCTTAAATTGATGAAATTTTAAGAGAAATCAATTAGCATTGCATATATATGAGAAGTTGAGACAAAATGAAGTAATAAAGTTTGAGAAACAAGTTACAACTTAAATTCTACTCAAAATGGGTAGCAATATGGCTATGTAACTGCCCCATATTGAGTAATTTAAAGTTAATGTTAAAATAATACAAACGTGTTAGGTTGTAACATGGGCATGTAAGGTTTTTACTTGGGCATGTATCTCAAACATGTTATGATAAAGTATACCATGTCCAAAACACAGGCGTTTATCTAGGCTACGTTAAAAATAAAATGATAAATTATAGCGTCATGTTAGGACTTAACAAGATCATGTTGACCTTAAATTTTAAAAACTTGAAATCTATATGGTCACTAATATAGGTTAGTTAGTAGGAAAGTAGCACTCTAGAAATTTTTTGGAAAAACAAGGAAAACGAAAACAAAATTTAACATGGTCACTCACACAAGTGTGTTAGTGGCTGTGTTTCTTACTGTTTCTCATATGCTTACTTGGTTCTAGCAACATAGGCTATTGATGGATGTGTGGGTGAATTATAGTGATTTTCTAGCAACACAGTCACGAATACATATATGTTGATGATCGTGTTTCTTACTATCATTTTTAACACTTTTTCTCTCAGTCAAACATGGTAATGTCTCTAATCAACATAAGCATGTAACTCAACATGACAATCAATATAGACGTGTTACACTTTGTAATTTTTTGAACTACCCAATTTTTCCACCTACTTCCACACTTGTAATTCAAAACACATATCTAAAACATAAAAGACAAAAATGGCACTCATATAACCATAAAACAAATGAAAATATATACTAAACCATAAATTTAATATAGATATAAATTAAATTATCGAAATTAAAACATAAAAACCTAGAATAAAACTAAAAATGAAATTAACAAATTAAAAAGCATAGGTTGCTTCCCAAAAATGCGCTTATTTAACATCATTATCTTGACATTCCCACTTTAGCTTACTCTATTGTGATGTTAGAGACTAAAATCCTCCTCTTCTACCACACACAAATCTAACTAGTTATCACTTATAATTCCTTGAACAACATCCACTACTGTAAAATCATTCATATTAAGAAAGTAATGAGTGTCATTGCATTTAAGAGAATAAATCAAAGCTTCAAACATTTTGAAAGTAACCTCTTTATCATCCACTCTCACCACTTTACCATTACTTATGTTAATTGTTGTCCTAGTTGTGGCTAAAAATGGACAGTCTAATATAAAAGGTACTTTAATATCCTCATCTATATATAATATGAAAAAATCATATGGGAATATGAATTTGTCAACTTTAACCAATATTTCTTTTAAAATGCCTTTGAGATACTTAATTGACCTATCAACTAATTGTATGCTCATACTTGTTAGTTTTGTTATACTAATCCTAATCTCTTAAATAAATTATAAGGAATTAATTTAATGCTAGCTCCTAATTTGGCTAGTGTTTTTTAGTTGATAAACTACCAACTGAATAAGGTACAGTGAAACTCCTTAGATCTTTAAGCTTCTTAATTAGTTTGTCCTTAAAAATATCCGAGCACTTCTAACTAATGGTCACCAGTGGATAGTATCTCAAACTTCCTTTTGTTCAATAGTAGGTCCTTCAAAAAAAGTAACTTAATATATAGTTGTTTAAACAGTTCTAGGAACTTTCCAAACAATTTATCTATATGATCCGTGTTTAGTTTTACTAGATGTGAGAAAAAGGCTTAAATTCCACCACCAAATTAGGTTGCTCACCTTCTTTAACTCCTTCCTTATCCTTTCTGTTTATTTCAATCTTATCCTACTTAACTTGTTTCTTCTACGCACTTATTTACGACCACTTTAAAAGTGACTGCCTTCACATGCTCCTTTAGGTTTGTCTCAGTATTATTAGTAAGGCCTCCTTATGGTCTCTTAGAAATTATCTTGACAAGATGTTCTATTTGATTATTTAAGTTTTAGATAGAAGCCTCTAATTTCCTTAGTGAAGCTTGACTAGCTTGGAATCAAAATCCAGATGCCTAAATGAATTTATGCATGATATATTCCAAGCTAGGCTTCCTCTATTATAGAGGATATTGTTGTTGAAATCTAAATGGAGGATTGTATCTTGTTTACCCTTTATTCTCCTAAGAAAAATTTGAATGAATCCTCCATCCTAGATTGTAAGTGTTACTATATGGGTTATTTTGCAATTGAGGTGCTTTACGTATGTAGTCAATATGTTCAATCAATTTTGCTACAACCTTAATAGCTTTACAATCTTTGCCTACATACCCTCTTTTATATAACTGACATAGCATCATTTGATCTATTTATTGTGTGACCAATAATCCACTAATATTCTTATTAATAGCTTTAACTTGAACCAAAAAAAATTGTAAACACATCTAAATTATAGACTACAACTTGGTTATTATGTTTAACTTTTATTGATTTCCCCTGATAGCTATTAATAGCCATCTTTTTGGTCAACTCTTTAACTTTTTTAGTCACCTTTCTATCTAAGGTTCCTAAAGTTGCAAAATTTATCATCTACCATATTGAAGAATTTGAGCCATTATATAATGGCTAAACCTGCAATCAAACAGGAAGACTATGATGTGGGAATCTTCTTAATAAATCATTGAATCCCTCAATTAGTATAGAAAGAGATGTCATTCCTCATCTTCATCATCTTGGATGATGGCAAGTATTTCATTAGAAAATTTTCCACCATTTGATTCCAAGTCATGATCGATCATCTAGAAAGAGAGTTCAACCACTACTTAGCTCAATGAAAAAGGAAACAACCTCAATTTAATTGCATCATCAGTGGGCCCATTTATCTTAAAAGTATCACAAATCTCTAGGAGGTTGATGATGTGACTGTTTGGATCCTCATATTTTGCAGTCCATCAAATTGAACAAATTGTTACACCATCTGTATAACATTTAGATTAATCTTAGAGTTTGTGGTTGTAATAGTTGGTTTAATACTAGACTCAGTTCTAGTTAGTAATGGCCTTGCACACTTAGACATAGTTTTTTATTATTATGTTATATTTTCTGGTTACCTATCCTCAAATTCTCGCTCCCACTCTTCTTTCCTTTGTCTAAACCTAATTCTGAGGTTTTGCAAAGAGGTTCTTTTAATTTTAGGATCTCCCTTAACTATTTTTGGTATATTGCTTTAGGTCATAAACAAATCCAGCTTCTAAAAAAGTAATAAGAAAAATATTAATTGTAACATTCCGTTACTTGCGGGGAGGCTAGAATAGTAAATAAGAGTATTCAATGAGAGCTTAAAATTTACATTTTCATGCCCATGCATAAAATGGAATACACATACACATGAATAGTAAAATTTTTGCACATGGAAATAATTATACATGCATGAGTGAATAATTCTGGGCATATTTGGACTGAGTTGTGAATTTGGAATTTAATTATATTGAAATTTTTATTGATTAGTGGAGTTGTAACATTTTTGAATTTTGGTGTTAACTTTTTAAATTTATGGAGAAAAATGGAAAATAGGAAAAATGAATCAAAAGAAGATTGGAGATAGTTACATTGTAAGGATGGGATTAAAGGAATTAGTCAAGAAAGAAACTTAGTTTAGGCTTACACGTTAAGAAAGTGATAAGTGTCACTTAGTTAAGTTGCTTTTGTAACCTTGTAGAAGTAAGTTATTGATATCTGAGAGTTAAAAAGGGTTGAGTAACATATCTTAAATGTCATTTTCCAGCCACCTTCTTCAAATTTCCTTTCACTACATAGAGTTTTCCATTAAACTCCTTCCGAGAGTTTATTTTACTTTTTCATATCCCTCACCACTTCCCCCACTGCTAATTGTTTCTTCTGCCTTAAGAAAAACCAGAAGTTGGTTAGAGTTCACAGTGGATTACGTGTTCTTATATGGAGTTTAGGGTTTTGGAATAGTTGAAGATTTTGGAATCTTTAACAAGTAAGTATTGAGAAAATCTTT
>JANIJH010000009.1:3960783-3974971 GCA_024520975.1 Erythroxylum areolatum | reverse complement strand
TCCCCAAGCCACAGCAAAGTAACTCAAAAATAGCTATATTATTCTTCTTTTTTTGCCTTTTCATTTTTATCTCATACCGTGGCGTTTTGTTGCTTTTGTGTTTTTCGTTTTATTCTCCTATTTTGTATTGCATATCATGCCATTTTAAGCTTAATCGTTGCAATTTTTGATACTTTATTTAGTTCATACCATGTTTTAGGCTGTTAATCTTGTCAATTTGAGCATTTTAGATGTTTTAGCTTGCCGATTTGGCCTTTGATCCACTTGGAATCTCTATTGAAATTTACCTAGCATTTTAAGTTGACATTGTAATCTTTTTTGCTTTCCAGATGTCCTCATTTTATATCTCGTTTTTCTGATTTTCTGTTACTGTTCTACCCATGTTTCTTCATTACATTTCCTTTCGGTTCAACTGTGGCTTTGAAACTCAATTCCAGCCTTTTTGTCTCTGCATTTTGTTCTCCTATGCTTGCCATTTTGCAACTATATTTTCCTTTGACGGCAAGCATTTTGTGCTCCAACTGCTTAATTGCTAAGAGTCGTCCCACTCTTTGTTATTTGCAAATCAGCCCCTTTCTTATGCAAATTTGGCCTTTCCAATTTTTCTACTTCGTTAGTCCCAACACGTTTTCTGACTTTCGAATTTAGTACCAAAATTATTTTTATCATCCAATTAATCCAAAATCTCTATAAACGCCTAAAATGTAAAATTACTCCCTAGAAATCTATACATGTTTATGAATATAATCAGCTTAATTAAACACAAATTAATTGTGATAACAAAGAATTAACAGAAGACCGTGATGCAAAATTAAAGCAAATACAATGGAAACGTTGACCCAATGAACCAGTTAATATTAATTTTGCCTAAAAATTACTCAAAAATTCTAAAAACAAGGCCTAAAAATCTCTTTTTAAAATTTATTTTGTAAATTTAGTTAACAAAATTTAAATATATTTGTATTTCTATTATGTTACAATAGATTAAAATATTTTTAAATTATTATTTTATTAACAAAAGGAACGTGAACTATAATGTACAACTATATTCTAGGTTTAAAGCGTGTACTATCAAGTTACATAAGTTAGGGTGTGGCCTGAATTAAATTGAAAAGGCCTTTAAAAATCAGAGTTTAGAATGTTATAAATATCATTTTATAGATTTTAATATTTAATATGTTATCTAAGATAAAAATAAGAGTCAATTTAAATATTTTATAAATATTTAAAGAAAAATTATATAATCTACACTATACTAAAAGTACAAAATGTGAAGGTATCAAGTCACATAAATTGGGATGATGCCAGAATTAAATTAAATCAGATCTTAAAAATTTGTTTAGAGTATTATAAATATTATATAATAATTTTTGTCATTTAATTTGTTTTATTGTATAATAGTAAGAGTTCATTTAAATACTTTATGTATATTAAAGAATAAATTATATCTTTTACCTTAAGAAAACTTAAATTTCTCTTAAATGTATCAAATCATTCAAAACTAAATTAAGTTCAAAGAGCATGAGATCAAATGTCAATACCTTCGTTTTCATCAACTTGATTGTGAGTGAAAACGAAAATACTAGGAATAAAAGGCTTATTTGATTGATTTAATCATGTAGTATACAATATTTGTAGACACATTGATTGTAGATAATATAAATGAATATGCCACTATGATTTCAACTAACCTTAATTTAAGACACATAAGATATACAATAATTTTATTTAATCTAAATTTTAACCCCTTGTCTGAATCTTGATAGAGTACAACACTTTTAACTATCATAATGAAGCATGGTTGCAGAAGAATGTGTAGTATCCGTATTAGTTAATAACCATCATAACCAAAGTAATTCTACTGCGGCATCAGCAAGAACTTGATAGTCAAATTTAGTATTAGAATGAGCAATAATAGTTTGCTTTTGGCTACATCAAGAAATCAGAGAATCGCCTAAGAAGAAAGAATAAGCGGTGATAGAACACTATTCATTAGATTAGTAGTACAGTCAGTATTAGAATATCCAAATACTATTAAGGAGGAGATAGCATAGAAGTGTAATTTATAGAAAAGAGTTAGTTTAATATAATGAAGAATCTAAATAGCAACAGCAAAATGAGATGATGCAAGGGCCGGACATAAACTGATTGACCAAATGAACAACATATAAGATATCAAGTTGAGTAGCAATGAGATAAATAAGACTACCAAAAGTTGTTGATATAAAGTGGATCATCATGATGAGGAGTTAAGATTGGAATGTAGTAGGTCCGGGAAGACTAATATTGGAGGTAGTGCATGACTAGTATGACTGATGCCCAATTTAATATCATTTGCTATATAAATTAATAGTAAAGAATTTGTATTCATGTGATTACAACATGCAGAGTCATAAAGTTAATGAGAATTACCGTTGGTGGAAGACATGGAAGTAGAATAATTAGAAGGTATAGCCTATTTAAGTAGTGCCTCGTTATCATAATGATGGCTATAGAACCTTCTGTGGCAACAACAGCTACAGATGAAGATTCACACCAATGATAGAGAAAGATCCAGATTAAAGGTGTTTGATCGTGGAGATAGGACAACTTGTTGCACAAGTATGACAAGTTTGATGATGATTCATTGAATTTCTAATATAAGGTTCAAGTGTTTAAAAGATCAAATTCAGACGGTGGAGATTTTTTCAAGATTAAGGCGAGCCATGAGAACTTAAATAAGATGAATTTTGATAGATATTTGATTCAAAGAGGTTGGACCTGCGCGAGAAAATTATTTATAGACTGACTTCCTACTTTAGATTATGAAGAGTGATCAACAATTGGTAGTAATGTAAAAGTCCAGCAGTTTTATAATCAATAAATTGGATATGGATTAATGAAATAGAGATATTACCTGATGATTTTTTTCTTTCCAAATTTTCAAGATAATCTACCAATATTTTTCTCAGATTTTCTATCCTCTTTATTCTATTTCGGTCTTATTATGCTTCATCTTAACCATTTATTTATTTGAGACCTATATAAATAAATATATAATTAAAATAAAATAGAGCAAAATTGGGTCAGGGCGAGAGGATATGTCCCACAAATATTGCTGCCAATATGCAACAGATGACGACAACCCAACAAAGCTAATGACGTATGGAGCAACCCAAGGGCATACACATCCAATCAGAGAGACGACTAAGGTAACAGATGGCAATGGGAGCTGTCATAGTCCAAGGGAGACAGATGATGGTGGCAGTGGCCTCCATGTAGTTTACATTACGATATGTCGATTGGACTTTGGGCTATGCTGTGAGGATCTAGATGATCTGAGTGTCAAGCCACTGCTGGCTGGGTTCAGACTGACAGGAAAACAAAACAAAAAAAAATGATGTGAAGATCCTAGTGTCGAGCTACCGCTGGCTTGGTTCAAATTGACAGAGAAATAAAGACAATGTGAAGATATCCAACAACTGTAAAAGTTAAACTACCTGTTTGCTTATCCAATTTTGTTATGTCAAAAAAAGAAAAACAAAATGTCGCAAATAATATATACTTCTAGCCAAATCACGTGGTTTAAATTAAAAATTCCTCCTTCCCCGTTCTTTCAACAAGGGCACATTCTGTCGGGTACAAGAGAAGCTTCTTTCAGGATGAAGCTGTTTGCTTCATCCCAGGCAGGAGCAAAAATTTTTATTGGTCACACTCTAATCAATTTCGATCATTTCACGTTTTACACATTTCAAACATAATTTGACTGATGGCGAGATAGATCAAGTAGTTTAACGAAGATTAGCAACTGATAAGTGTTATTACAAAACTTATCAAACAATAGCAACAGAATACACAAAACTCGTTAACACTTTGGAGTCGTTTTCAATTTTATGGGCAGCATCTTCTATTACGCCTGTTTATCCATGTAGGCGTTTCTAAGTCACAAGAACTTATATTTAGTAAACTCTAATACTTGCATCACAATCATTTACACATGTTTGTAACATGGCTTCTCTAATATAAGCTCCCAAACTGCTCATCAGTAGAGTCCATAAGCACCTAAAATCTCTCCATCAGGAAATTGAGAGTGGATGTCTACAAAGGATGTCAAAATCTCAGAACTTGGTAATGAAGGATCATAGAAATTATCAGCCAAGAAGGGTTCTGTCCAAAAATCCCCACAAGGTGCTTGATATGCCTCCAAGAAACCAAACCCATCATCATTAGACATCAAGTCTGGACTAGTTATAGTATCTGTATAATTGGTATCTTTGATCATGGATGAGAAACTACTGTAGGATTGTTGCGGCGACAAGGTGGAACCGAAGCTGGAGCTGGAGCTGGAGCTGGAGCTATCGTTTACCAGATGAGATTCTGCAGGACTTTGTAAAATATTTTCTGAAGATATCCCCTCCTTACTAGTCGTTTCAAGTCCAGAAATATCATCAGATGATGGTCTTTGTTTCACTTCTTTCGCGGCTGAGTTTTGTTTGACGCGCTTTTTAAGATTGGTGTGCCAGTGGTTCTTAATCTCATTGTCAGTTCTTCCTGGTAATTTTGCAGCAATGGCAGCCCACCTGCATATTCAAAACTATTGTTTGAGATCTCCTTCTACGCTTACTGTAAACCTATCAATCACCCTATTGTTTGTGAGATAATGAGAGCTAGATTGAAATTAGCTTCTTTCCCTTGTTAAATCTTGTCATCATATGATGGATAAAGACTAGAAAAAATGTCAATCTTGAAGCATGTACCTGTTCCCAAGTGATTCATGCAAGCTAATTATTGTTTCCTCTTCTTCTCTAGTGTAATTCCCTCTCTTGACGTTTGGCCTTAGATAATTCATCCACCGCAATCTGCAGCTTTTCCCACACCTAGACAGACCTAAAACGACGACAAAAGTAGAAAACGTTTAGTCATATCTAGGGAAAAGCTTTTATTGATCCAACGAAGTGTAGCAAGAACTGAAACAACATAAGAGACAGTTAGCTCTATGTTTGCAATACATGGAATGTGATATCGGTTAGCCAACTCGATTCGTATTGACCCATTAAACGGATCAGAAGAGGGTAAAAGCATGGTCCGATGTTCAGACAATTGAGTCTAGAGTTCAAAATAGTTCTGCAGCTTCTGCTTAATTTCTCGTACCTGCATATTTGGGTAGTTGGCGCCAATTCCAGCATCCATATCTGGTAACATACGCCACCAATTTCCTATCTTCCTCAGGAGTCCATGTACCTTTCCTCAGTCCAGACTTGTCACAGTACGGAGTCCTCACCATTCTTTCTAACTTCTCGAATTCTGTTAGGACGAAGTACTTGGCATCGATAAGCATAGCAATACAAAGATGAGGACCATTTATATGAGGTTGGCATCTCCGACCAAAACGTGTTTCACAAAAAAAGTAAATTATACGGTCATTATCCGTCAACCGATGACTTTGTTTTATTTACTTTCAGCAGTAGTATTATACCCCACTTGATCCAAACTCATCTTATACATGGGATGGGAGGGAGTTATTGTATTGGGGGGAAAACAAAAGGGAAAGAAGGGAAGATTCCTCGTATAGAAAGAAATCGAAACAGGATGTTAGCTTCCTACGATTCGCGTATGGATGGGTGGATGCGGAAGCGAGTGAGCTATAGCTTCGTGGAAATGAGTACAGCACATCGATCGACCACGTGATGCGCTACCTCGACCGGTCCTTGGTTACTGTTTCCTCTTGACCCGGCTCATCAAACATTAGAAGTGAAAGTCAAACGCGCTGGGTCGATTGAATATTTTCTCATGGGCATTAACTTTTGGAATGGACGAAAGAGACACCTTCCTTCTTACTCACACACAAAGCTCTGATTTGCGCCTATACCCCACACGAAAATGAGACCACAAACACCTCCTACAATGAATAACTTAACTCTTTGGAAAAAGCATGCCAACGGATGGTCAGACAAATTGTTCATCGCTTGCATGTTCATTGTACGAGTTTTCTTGCTAAAATGTGATGAGCGCCGCTTTCATATTTCTCGTTTCAGACATAAATTGTTCATGCAACCTTGCCACAAAGTCTTCCCGATTTTTGCTATTATTTTTACATAATTCCTTTTTAACCCTTGTGGTAGTGGACCCACTGAAACAACAAATCAATTAATGAGAACAGAGCCCGCCATCAAAAATAATTATTGGCCCGCGTCTATTTTTTTTAGAAAAAGGTTAACGTCCAAGTGCGAATTATGTTGCTGGTTATAAATTCTTTTGAATTCATTATATGTTTCGAAATTTAATTTTTTTTTCTTATAGGGTTAATTGCTTCTACTCTCTTGAACTAATAACATTTTTAAAAAGAGTTATCACGTTTTAAACATTATTTGCGCGATTGGGCTAATACTATCCAAAACAAGCATCCATTTGCTTGGCGAAGAGTGATTACGTCACTTGATTAGACGTGGACGAGATAAGCACCATGTTACGTATTGATCAAAAAGCATTTATCAATTATTAATAGATGGTACGTAGGGATGCATTCACGTCACATGTGAACTCAAGAGCCTTATCCTTGCGTTGAATCACGTGGTCTTCTAGTCAATTTATTGCTTTAGATTCCAATAACTCGTATTCCATTAGACCTAGAAGGCGGGACGAAGTCACCGAAACGCTTTTTAAAAATGAACTGCTTGACGGAGGGCCTAGAGGTTGTGACTGCTTCGTTTCCTTATCTTTTAGCGGCTACTTTCTTTTTGCCCGGATCAACAATGCAGATTTTTCACAACTAGAAAGATGTTGCAGGGGCAGAAGACTCGGTATATATTTCTTATTGACTCTCCGACCCCGGAAAGTTGCATTTACATCAAGATTCCTCTTTTTATTTTATTTTCTTTTTTATTCATAAAATAAAGGACAAGTTTTTGATTGAAAATTTTTTAAATGTTTTCAAGGCTGCCAATTTTATGTAACTTTATTTTAAATTATTAATTCATAATTTAATTTATTTTAAATATAAAATTAATGAATTATTATATGTTTTATAAAATTTATCTCTAAATGATAAAAGTTACAACTTTTTCATGAAAAAACATTATAATAATTTAAATTTGATATTAAAAATAGAAAAGAAGTAACTAAGATTTTGGTAGCATTTTGAATTCGTTTGAAAAAGATTGATAGAAGGAAAATGAGGAAATCTATTGGAATAGTATGAATTGATATGATTTTAGTGAATATACTTGAGTATTTCGGTTATATCTTATTCTGTAGTCATTCAAATGGGATGATTTTTTATTTGGAGTAAACTAGAGACCTAGGACTACAGATTGTATGACAAATCGAATTCTAATTCAGTCTTTAAGATTTTCAATTTCTAGATAGAAGTTGAGTAAAGTGTACTGTTTCAAAATGAAAACAACCCGATAATGTTTGGGTTATAACTTTTAGATTTCTACACCAAATTGAATGATTTTGGTGCTATTAGAAACTTAAGAGATAGGAAAATACTTTTCTAGAGAGAGTATTGCCAAATTATTTCATTTTCATTGTCTAAATGATCAAGAGTAGTAGACTCAAAAGTCAGTTATTAGAAAAATCTAAAAGTGATTCAGTGAGTTATGAATTATGATTTTAATGGTTTTATTGAGGTATAAATTATACTTAAGTGAGTTTTGAGATAAGATTGATTATGTGACGAGGATAATGGAAAAATACCCGGGATTGTCATAAACACACATTGTACATATTTCATTGCATACATGTGCATTATTAAACACTTATAATTGTGCAAATTGTGATATATGTATATGTTATTTGATATATAGGAGCAACTGGAACATCAATCTCTAGATGTTGCCGGAACTTCTAAGCATTAGCTTCGGGAGCGACTTGTGAGTAACTTAGACGATCTCACCAATTACTTGTTTGCATTATATTATGTTTGAATTATTGAATGAATGTGAATTGATTATGTTGATTCCGGACAATGAAGGTCCGATGATTCTGGTATATGAATAAGTTATTAAAGTGATCCTTGTATGTGAATGTGATGAAATAAATGTTGCTTGACAATTCTGTTAAATGTTGGACTAAGGTCTGATGATAAATATGATCTGAATGTGAATGTGCAATCATGTGATTGACTAAGAATATGTTATGTGAAACATTCAATGCATAAATACATGTAAGATAAAGCAAGTTATGACCGGAGTCGCCAGGATAAAGAGCTTAAAGCTCAGATTGTGATTAGAGCCTCAGGCTCGGTTGTGAATATACGTGGTATCTACTAAAGGATATGGGACATAATTTGATATAGCTCGGTATCCACTAAGGGATATGACTTAGTAAAAAGACACTCAGTTACAACGATAATAATAAATGAAAGTGAGTCTCACGTGCATTGCATTTATATTTGATATGTCTATTGTATATGAATAAAAGGATTATGATGATTGTTCTGAAAGTGAAATGTGATATTTTATGAATATGCAAAAAAATGTGGATAATATATTACGTGTGTTGATGTGATGCATAAATTGAGTGAACCATCGATGATGGTTATCTCATTGAGTTTGTAAAACTTACCAAAATTGTAACGTTGACTTTTCAGGACTAAGGGACGACTTTAGCTAATGAGGGACACATTTACTTTTAGGAAAGAGAAGAAACGACTCAAAGGTTAGTCAGTTGGATATGGACAGATTAGATAGATTTTGTATATTTCTTTTTTCATGCAGCATTTTTTGTATTAGGCCATGATGTTGTAGAAGTATGAATGTTGAAAGATACGTTGTAGACATTCAGTTTTTATGAAATGAAGTGAGGAAAATTTGACTTTAAAATATTATGACTTTTTTTATGATGTTTCATAAGAGAATAAAGATAGATGATAATATGTTAAGCGAATGTTGTAATTGAACGTAGCATGATATTATCATAGGTTATGTACTGGAATGTTATCCGGACATCTCAGTATGTATTCTATAGTAAGGGGCGCTACATTTTGTGGTATCAAAGCTAATACCTGGATGGTATGCCAGCGAGGATGCTGAACCCCAAAAAGGGTAGATACTCGTTATTCTATATCGGTCGGGGAGGCGAACGAAGCATACCTTATAAGGTTTTAACAACCTCTCCCTCGTAGATATGTTTTCTTATGATCTTTCAACTTATAAATCATTTCTACACTATCTTAAGACATCTAGATTATCAAATATTCGAAATCACATATCAAGAATTTTCATATCTTAAACTCACGGTGTTCATGAAAACGACCATTATTCTTCATGATCATGCAATGACAAATAATTCACCATTTTTTTTCATAAAATCACAACTCTCCAAAATCTGAAAAAGTTCAAGAAGCCCTAGTTTTCCGTGCCATTCACGTACACCATTGTAGAGGTTGGCAAGCTTCGGTTTTTCTTAAGGCAAAAGGAAAGGAAATCGAAGTTGGGAATAGAAATGAACAGATAAAAACAAGGTGTGACCTAGGTTAAGGTTTGATGGAAAACTCTTTGTAAATGGAAAATTTGAGAAAGAAGCTAGGAGGAAGATGAAGACAAGAGTATAGTACTTGGTCTTTCAAGGTTAAGAAAATTTAACTTAAAACTAAGATACTTATCAACTTCTTAAGCTTTTAGCTAATTTCCTAACTAGCTAGTTCATATTAAACTAGTTCCCTAACTCTCGTCCTTTCATTTTAGTTATCTCCAAAGTTTTCCAAGTCATCTCCTTACAAATTTCTTCAATATCATTACACTTATTTCTATTTTCCATAAATCAATTTATTTGCCAAGTGGCATTTTTCCTTATATAATAATATCCAACAAATTCGAAAATTATTCCTAAAATTCATCAAGATTCAAAATTAACAAATACACTTACCAGTTAAATTTTTAATACAACAAATTCACAATTCTCAATAGTATCACTTCACAATTCAATTATACCCAGAATTATCCATGAATGCATGTACAATTATTTTCATGCACCAAAAGTTCACTATTTACATGTATATTATACTATGCATGAGCATGAAATGTGTTTTCTAATCTCTCAATAATATTTCATATTTACTATAGTAACCTCCCCTCAGGTAACGAGATGTTACATCATTGAAGTGTCTCAGCATTTTTAATGCTTAATTTCTATTTAAATTTAAAAAATTAAAATTTTCTAAATTTTAAATCAACATATTATTTAATACATATAACTATATCACAAAAAGTTATTAGTAATATAATGAAATATAAGTTTTATTCTTTTATGAATTGTTATTACATCCAATACATCATCATCATCATCACCCAGTCTGAAATCTCACAATGAAGCGAAATCTGGAAAGGTTTGATAGTAGCAACCTTACCCCTACATAGTAGAGAGGCTGTTTCCGATAAACCTACATGCAAATGAGACAATATAAGAATGATGCAAGTGTGAGAGAGGAAAGAAAAACTAGCATGAAATAAATACATAAAAAGGTTAAAAAAAAGGTCCGATCCAAGTTAAACCGTAAAAATAATAAGAAAAAATAATAAGAAAAATAATAATAATACTAAAAATATATGGAATGTTAATTTGGTTATTCAACTTAACAAGTTTCATACGATTCATAAATCAAAAGGATACATATATCCTTGTATGTAACTTTATGATTCTCTTTATGTTAATTTAACTAATATGGTATAAAAGGAAAGTCTAGGTTATCCAACTTTGTATTCTTGCCATTTATGTTAAGCATAGGTCTCATTTGATCTAATATATGTATAATATTTGTATAAAATTGAGTAAACTACTTTTTCTTAACAATCTATTTCTTATCATACTTTGAATATTATAATAATATTGAATCTAAATTCATTATCAAATACTCATAAGCATGAACTAGAAATACATATGGTCTTTATCATACCACATATAGGCAAGAAAACTCATGCAATCATTTTTCTTCTTATGATAACTATTATCATACAATAACAAAAGCCTTTAATTGATGTCCATGTTTCTGCTTTTAGTAGGTTGAGTTAAGTGCAACAATTTCATCAAGGTGCTATACCTTTCAGCTCTACTCTATTCAACCCCTTGCATCTTGCTATCATAGTGATGACATCTATCTTATATGTTTTCATCAAAGTTTATGAGACATTAGTCAACTCAAAATGTCAATACATTTTGTCATCTATATGGTATTGACATATCTTTAAAACTATCACTGAATCCTCAACAGGGATTATAACAAAATAACATAATAGGCGTATAATTTTTTATCTAACTTTGAAAATAGACATAACCTATGTCAAAGAACTTTGGTTTACTAACTTAGTATCAACTATACTAAACAAGGTAAATTTCACTCAGAACAAAATATGAATATGAGAAAAGTAAGTAATTAATTATATGTCATGACTACCAAATGAGATTATGGTTTTAATCATATATTTGGTTACTCTCACTATTTTATCCAAAATAATAGTCTTTACTACTATTCAGAAAGATTACTTTAATCTTTCTAATCATTCAAATATAGATGATCTTGGGTTTGTTCAATAAATCAACTAAACTTAAATTAGGTAGATAATAACTTTATCAATCATATCTCATGTGACTCCTAAATCTGTTAGGTGACAACTTTTGCCAAAATATATCTTATATGTTATTCCTAATCCTGCCTCTAAATTGATATGATCATGAGTTTTGATCTTCAAAATTAAACAAATTTAGTTAAGTAGAGTCATAAGATTAAACATGTTTAGATTAAAGTGGCTTTGAGTTTGCTCACCAAGCCTAACAATAAATAGAACTATAGTTTATTCTTATAACAATAGAAGGCAACAGTCACGTTCTCAACGTGTATGGATTTAATTTTATTCGTCTCATCAAGTACAAAATTACATGTAAAATATCATACATATAAAACATACAATTTAACATACATTCAATATATATATCAAACATATAAACAAAATATGCAACTTATGCACTCATAATTAAATTATATGCATAAAACATCAAGTTTCGTTTAATTTTAGTTATTGATCTCTATAATCTAAAATAATAATTTCAAATTCTTGGAAAATTAAATTAGATTAAATCCATTGATTTCTAAACGAATTAAATTCCTATTCTAAGTAGAAATTTAATTTAATTTGAAAATAATTTTCAAATCCAATTGGAAACTATTTTCAAGTATCTTGACTCCTTTGAAAATAATTTTCATTAAAGTATTTTTTGCTTACCATAATTTAGAAAAACTCCTTTTCCAAAATTATATAAGTAAGTTATTCTAATCCAATTTGAAAACTATTTCTAATCTAATTAAATTCATTTATATTATTTATTTAGAGATTGATTTCTTAATTGACTAGAAAATCTTTTTATAATAAGTTAGAAAACTAATTTTCAAAATATTAAAGAATGCACAATTTTCTTAATTAATAAATGAAAACACTTTTCAAATTTTAATCAAGAAAAATACTTTTCTACAAAATCAAGAAACTTATTATTCATAAATAAAGAAATAATTTTTTAAAAAAGTAAATAATAATTCTCTAAACAATGAAATCATAAATTTAATTTATTTCAATTAAATTGAAATAAATAAATTTAATTAATAAACATTTTTAATTATTAGAAAACAATTTTCTAACTTTTAAGGAATTTAATTAATTAATTTCATTATAATTAAAACTAATTAATTCTAATTTTAGATACTACTTTTCTAAATTTAATTAAGAATCAATATAATTATTAATCTTAATCAAATTAAGAAAATAATAATTGCCTTAATTTTGAAATTAAAATTTAATTTTAAATCGATTTTTAAAAAACGTTTCGAATAAAATTTATTAACAGTACATTAATCCTAATTCTAAAATATATCTTATTCTAATACTAAAATAGATTAAATGAGTATCCGAACACCCTTTATTCTTAGTTTTAGGTTAAAAAATTCTCATGTCCAAACACTGCCTTTTTCTACCCTTAGAATAAGGCTATTAATGTATCCAAACAAGCCCATGCCGCCGTCATCCACTAGCCTTCTCCAAGGCCGCTAACGTGGATAGCCTCCTCTGACTAGTTGTAGCTAGTGCTCCTGTCCTCATCACCAAACACTGAAGAGAAGAATAGTTACCAAGGCAGAGAATTCTGCCTCCTCGCACGACCATGGAACGCTGGTCAACAAAAATCCATACTTACCAACAAATCGGCCTCAAGTTCCTTTGATTTTAACGTCGACGATCTCTGTAACCAATGTTTGAAGAGAGAAAGTGGCAAAGGCGAGTTCTAGAGTTGCCGACACGGTGACAAAGAGATTCATAGCCGATAGGATTTCTCTGTGTAGATCTCCCACACAAGACAGCTTTGCTTATGTTATCCTTCGCAGAAAATCTTTGAGGTCTTACTCCAAAACCAAACAGTCGTAAGCACAATCCCAGTAACTCAAAAGCCAACATGTATGGGACCAACCGTATACACTTTCCCAACAAACACAAAAAGCCAAGTAACATCTCTTATTCCATTCGGCAGTAACAAAACAGAATGCTTATTTTTAACACAAAAATAGCAGCAAGCATTAAGATCGAATATCTTCACTTTTCAGATTATGAATTCTGGGTTTAACTCAGGGCCGTTTCTATAGTTTTATAAGCCCTGTTTTATAAGCCCCGGACGAAATTAAAAAAAAGGGCCCCAATAATATTATTAAGATCATGATTTATAAAAAAACAATTTTTTCGTGCATTTTTAGATGCAAAATTATTAATAATATTATCAAGATCAATATTGTCTTGCATATCCTTCTTAATACATAACATAGATAAACCATTCAACCTTTCTTATGACATTGATGATCTCAAGTAGGTTTTCAATAATTTTAACTTTGAAAAGCTTCTCTCAGCTGATGCTACAGTCATAGGTATAGTCAATAGAATTCGATAAGCAATTGAAACATTTGGATAACAATCTGTAGTTTGAACAAATTCTAATATTTCAACTGATGACATTAACTCATTTAGCAAAGTCATTTGTAATACTTTTAAATCAAAAAAAAGATCATCTAAATCTACATCAGACACATTATTATGAGAAAAAGTCGTCGTAAAATTAGTACATCATTCTCTTAATTCATTATCATCTAACAACCTCAACTTCTTTGAATCAAATAAAAATTCAAAAATATTATCAAATGTCATTAATTGTTCAAATATATTCTTTAACGAAGTAA